>PVIY010001158.1:0-161800 GCA_004026745.1 Myrmecophaga tridactyla
AAAAAAAAAAAAAAAACACTATTACAGCTAATAAACAAGTTCAGTAAGGCTGCAGGATATATGATTAACTTATAAAAATCAATATTATTTCTGTATGCTAGCAATAAACTGTCAAAAATGAAATTATGTAAATAATTCCATTAATATCATAAAAAGAAAAATATTTTAAGCATAAATTTATCAAAAGATGTACAAGATTTGTACACTGAAACCTACAAAAAATTGTTGAAAGATACTTTCAAAGAGTTAAATAAATAAATGGTAAAGCATTGCATATTTATTGATTGTATGTGTTAATACTGTTGAAAAAGCAATACTCCCTGAATTGATATGTAGATTCAGTGTAATCCCAAACAAAATTGAAACTGACTTTTCGAAGAAATTGATAAACTCATCTCAAAAATATAAAAAGAATGTTAAGGGTCCCAGAATATAAAAAATAAATCTTAAAAAAGAACAGTTGGAGGACTCACACTTCCTAATTTCAACACTTACTACAAAACTACAGAAATGAAGACAGTGTGGTACTGGCCTACATACAAACTTATAGATCAGTAGGATAGAATTGAGAGACCAGAAATAAATCCTTTCATTTATGGTCAATTTGATTTTCAACAAGGATAACAAAAAAATTAAATGGTTAATGGATAGTCTTGTCAACAAATAGTGCTGAAACAACTGTTTGTACACATACAAAGAATGACGTTAGATCCTGTTTTGGGTTGCTAAAGCTGCCAGAGTGCAGTAAACCAAAACTGGATTGGTTTTTACAAGGGGATTTATAGGTTACAAATGTACAGTTCTAAGACCATGAAAATATCCTAATTAAGGCATTAAATAAGATGACACCTGGACTCTAAAGAAAGGCTGCTGGCAGCTGGAAGCATCTCTGTCAGCTGGGAAAACAAGAATCTGGCACCTGCTGGTCCTTGCTCCCAGTTGGCTGCTTTCAGCTTTTGATTCCAGTGGTTTTCTCTGTGTCCTATGGGTCTTCTCTTAGAATCTCTGGGACATTTCTCCATCTAAGAGTCTGTGGGTCCTCTCTTAGCTTCTCTGGAGCAAACTCTAAGTTTCATCTCTTAGCTTAACATTTCTCTGGGCATTTTCTTTTTCAAGTATCTGTGCTTTCTCTGAAATGTCTCCCTCTTAAAGGACTCCAGTAAGCAGATTAAGGTCCACCTTGAATGGGCGGGGTCACATCTCCATGGAAGCAACCTAATCAAAAGGTCCCACCCAACAATAGATCTGCCCCCATAAGATTGGATTAAAATAACATATTGCCAGAAACAAAAGGACAAATACTGTATGGTCTCACTGATATGAACTAACATTAATGAATGAACTTGGATAATTTCAGTTAAGAACAGAGGTCATCAGGAGATAGAAATAGGGTAGATATTGGGTAATTGGAACTGAAGGGATACTGATTGTGCAATGGGACTGATTGTAAAAATTCAGAAATGGATAGCACAATACTACCTAACTGTAATACAATAATGTTAGAACACTGAATGAAGCTGAATGTGAGAATGATAGAGGGAGGAGGCCTGGAGCCACAAAGGAAATCAGAAGGAAAGATAAACAATAAAGACTGAGATGGTATAATCTAGGAATGCCTAGAGTGTATAATGATACTTACTTTACAAATTTTAAAATGTTTTGCATGAGGAAGAACAAAGGAATGTCAATAATGCAAGGTGTTGAAAATAGATGGTAATTAATATTTTAAAACTTTAACTTACATGTGAGACTAAAACAAAAAATATTTATTTGGTACAAAATTTATATTTTGACTCGTGCATTTCCTCAAATAGCTTAGGTGGACAGCTTAATTGAACACCATTTAAGTACATGGAACCTTAAGTAGGGCATGAGATTTTGTAGGTTTGTCCAGAGTGATACCTCCATAAATCCCAGAAGGATTTGAACAGTGAATAAAAAAGCATTTGCAAAGTCGCCTTGGGGGAATGATGAGAAAGGGGGAAAATTCAACTTCCCCAAGTGAAGAATTCTTGATATTCTCACAAGCAGTGGGGACAACCAAAGCAATAGGCTGAGCCCCCAATCTTGGGGTTTGTTCATTTGAAACTTAACCCCGTAAAGGATAGGTTAAGCCTACTTAAAATTAGGCCTAAAAGTCACCCCCAAGAGAACCTCTTTTGTTGCTTATATATGGCCTCTCTCTCTCTCTCTCAGCCAACACAACTAGCAAACTCACTGCCCTCCCCCTCTCTATGTGGGACATGACTCCCAGGGGTGTAAACCTTCCTGGAGAAATCCTAGAATGTGCTGGGACTCAGCACCAAGGGATTGAGAAAACCTTCTCGACTGAAAGGGGGAAGAGAGAAATGAGACAAAATAAAGTGTCAATGGCTGAGAGCTTCCAAACAGAGTCGAGAGGTTATCCTGGAGGTTATTCTTACGCATTAAGTAGATATCACCTTTTTAGTCAGGGAGTAACAGAAAGGCTAGAGGAAACTGCCTGAAAATATACAGTTGTGTTCCAGTAGCCATGTTTCTTGAAGATTGTATAATGATATAGCTTTTGCAATGTGTCTGTGTGATTGTGAAAACCTTGTGTCTGATGCTTCTTTCATCTACCTTATGGACAGATGAATAAAACCTATGGATTAAAAATAAATAAATAATAGGGGGAACAAATGTTAAAATAAATTTAGTAGATTGAAATGCTAGTGATCAATGAAAGGGAGGGGTACGGGGTATGGTGTGTATGAATTTTTTTTCTGTTTTCTTTTTCTGAATTGATGCAAATGTTCTAAGAAATGATCATGATGAACATACAATTATGTGATGAAAAAAGAATGCTCATATTGTATGTTGATTGGTTTTAATAAAAATTTTTTAATAAAAAAACATATAGAATGGGAGAAAATATTTGGAAAACATATATTTGATATGGATTTAATATCCAGAACATATAAAGAAATCCTACAACTTAACCACAGAAGGAAAATAACCCAAATTAAGAAGTAGGCAAAAGACTTGAATAGACATTCTGCCAAAGAAGATATGTGAATGGCCAAAAAATACATGAAAAGGGGATCAACATCATTAGCCATTAGGAAAATGCAAAGCAAAACCAAAAGGAGATGCCATCTCATACCCACAAGAATGGTTACTATTTAAAACAAAATAGCAGGTGTTGTGAAAAAATAGGGACACTTGTTCATAGTTGATAGGAATTTTAAATGGTGCTGCCACTGTGGAGAGATTTGGTGGCTCCTCAGAAAGTACAGAATTACTATATGAACTGGTAATCTGCTTACAGATATATACCCCAAAGGATTGAAAGCAAATTGAAACAATCTTACAGTGCTGCTAGGAATGTAAAATGGTGCATCCACTGTGTAAACCAGTTTGGCAGTAAATCTGTTTTTAAACCAAACAAAAACTATTAGACAAAAATAAATGCTACCTAAAGACAGGGACTTTCAAAAGCTGAGTAAGACTGTACTGAGGAGCATATGGCAGAAGTTGGTTTGTCCTAGGCCTGTAAGGGCACAAGCTTCAGAAATATCCAGTGCAGCTTCATATTAGAAATATGCTTAAGGTGATTCTCTAATTGAAACAAATGAGAAGACGAGCATAAACCTAATTTCTTAGCCACAATTTTCAAAAATTCCTAAGCAGACCATTATTAAGTTGGTGAACTAAAAATGCATGTCCGTAAGAAAGGGTGGAAACTATTTCACTAGACAGAGGCCACGCTCTTAACAGTACAAAGGAGCCAGAAACACATAGTCAAAAAACAAATGGAATTAGGAGGCATCAAATTAAATTTAGAGGACTGGATGGGGTTGGGGTGAAAGAGCATGTGGTGACTGGGGCTGCTAGCAGTGCAATTTTCTAGACTTTGCTAGAAGGCAGCAAACCTCAAATGCCAGTGTGGGAAGACAGTGTGCTAGGCAGCTTCCACCCTCCCAAATGAAAAGTGTTTAGTGAACCATATTAATCTCTTGATGAGAAGTTTCTTCCAATTGTATTGCTCACAATTGTGTTTATATTTACACAGGTATTAACTGCCTGGCATCTTAGGTTGGTTAAACCAAGATTTTTCCCATCTCCTCTCCTTCTTTTAAATACCATGAGTCCCTACTATGGTCTATGGCAGGGATTTTTAACTTGGTTTGTGCATTAAAAAACCTGGGGAGCTTTTTAGAAATGCATCTGCACAAATTCCTCTTTCAGAGATGCTGATTTAATTGTTCTTGGGTGAGATAGCCATACTTTTTTTCCCCCCATGGGCAGGCACCGGGAATCAAACCCAGGTTCCTGGCATAGCAGGCGAGAACTCTGCCTGCTCAGCCACCATGGCCTGCCCAAGATATACATACTTTTAAAAAAAAGTACAGCAGGCTATTACAATGTGCAGCCAGGATGGAGAACTGCTGGTTTATGGCAAAACCGAGTATGTTCTTGTAACATCATTTTACCAGAAAATGTCTGGGGTGGGAGGTCGCCTTGTTTTCTAAATTTGAGAATCTTGTGTGTCCTGTTAATTCTTTGATTTTTTTTATGAGGCCCAACTGTAATGGTGCCTTGAGATCTACAGTTTTTCCAACAAATGAAAACTGAGACAAAAGCTCCTTCTCACCCTATAAGATTCAAAGGAGTAAGAAATCAGGGAGGACTTTAAATTCATTAGGCTTTAAATTATTTAACTTGAATAAGATATTTTGACTAATTTTAAACTCCTTTGGACATTTATTCACATCTTGTGAAATTTATAATGGAAAGGAACTTATATTCCAATATGCAGCATCTCAGCTATTTTATCACTAGGATATCTTAATGTCATTTAATCTCATTGTAGAAACTCTGACAATACATAAAGAACATAACTGTACATATTTTGGATTGGATAGAAAAAGGTATAATGTTCGGTTGAGTGGTCCCTGGAATTAATTTCACCATGTTAAAATAGTTTTTGGATGGATCAAATGGAGTTCAGGAAAAAGTCACTGGTATTTAGGGTTTTGACTTGTTGAGGATGAAAGCAGTACATACCTGACAAAAAATGCATATATGCTAACCTGAGAAGGACAATCACAGCTCAGGTTAACCATAAGTCAATGATTAAGCCCAATAACTCAGAGAGCAAAAGATTGGGGATGTTGACAATGGCCACGTTTCTTCACAAATCTTCCCTGGAAAGTAGGTTAAGTTTGGCTGCACATAGAGCCACCTGGGGCATTTAAAATAATGTCCTAATGTCCAGGTTATGCATAAACTAATTAAGTAATAATATCGGAGATGAAACCTGGCACCATCTTTTTTAAAGCAGCTCATGTAATTCCAATCTGCAGCCAATGTTGGGAATCACTGCCTGGTATATAACTTTTCATCTCTCTCATTCCTCCACGGGGAAGGAGAAGTGACTTATCTTATTGTTTAATGAGTTTGGAAGAACACATTGGATGTGCGTAGATCATCCATTTCTTTCTTCTCTCATTTTGAAATTTACTTGACTGCAGAGAGACACATTATCTGTGCCTCTGTGCTGTGATTTTTATAAGGGCAGACCTTTGTGGGTGGGACCTGCAGTATTCCCACTGTGTTTGCGACTGAGTAGGTAAATCTGATAAATTCACGGTTATTAACAGTTTGTCCTTCTCCAACTTAGCTTTTTTCACTAATTAAGGCTGACAATTTGATTTCTGTCATAATTCCAAATTTATCTCTCAACTGAGTCCAGGCTAAGGACCTAATTTATTAGTCCCATAAAATTTTAACAGATATTATATCTGTCAAAGGCTGATTTGGTCCCAAGGAATAGAAACCCACTCAAAACAGCTTAGGAGTCAGAGGAATCTCATGAAACCCAGGTGTAGCAAATACAGCTTTCTTTCTATGTACTGAAAGAATACCAAGCAACCTCTGCCTTGCTCTGCTCCTCTCTCTCAATCCTGTACCCTAGCTGTCTCTCCCTCTACCTCTTTCTCTGGGGCTGAATGCTGCACATCTTCATTTTCTTTTGCTGCAGATAAGCTTTTCTATGTGTCCCTTGGTGATTTGAGATACCTTTAGTGCTGGTTCTAATACCAACTGAACAATGCCTTATACTTCCAAGAACTAATACCAAGAAACTATTTTCCTGAGCCCCCCAAAATGAATTTCCAAGAGATATAATACAATGAGCTTATCATAGGATGTATGCCCACTTGTGTTCCCATCAACTACACGTGCAAGAAGGTTACGTGGTGCACAGAGGACTGTCCACCCCCTCATCAGAGTCTGAGTCTGAAGGACGCTTCTCAGAGAAGTACTAGCTGGAAAGCCATCCCACACTCTTTCTACTAATTACCAGTTTTCTTCTGTTTTTATGTTTAAGCCAGATCCTAAGTAAACTTCAACAAGCCATCAAAACCTTTCATCCCATAATTGTAATGTTACCAAAGCTCTCATTGTGAGAATGAATGAGATAGTTATTTGCGACATTTTGGGCATTTTAGAAAAATACTCATTCATGATATTTTAGGTAGTTCAATCGCATATATAAAAATTAAAGTGAAATAAGAGTAGCTGTTTAAATTCAAAAGTTGTTGCTATTTTTTAAATATAAGATGGTTTTTAAAGGTTATGCTACCCCAAGAAAGAATAATCGCAATCATCTTATTGCTGAAATGTTTCGTTTTCAGGCACTAATTATTGCCCTACAAGATTTATTTTTAAAAATCTTTAAAGTATGTTTTAGCTTCACTCTTGAATATTTAATTTGTTTAAAAATAGCCCCAACTGAATTTTACCTCTCCCATGAACTTTATAAAAATTGATTTTTGCTTTTCAGGAAGAGTGCTGAAAATGTAGCTTGTTATGGAAAAACTGTTTCGTTTTGCTTTCTTTACCATGTTCTCTTGTGCTTTAGTTGTTTAGATGTCTTTTATTTTCTTGTACTTTAATATTGTAGGATTTAAAGTTTCCTGGAAAGATGAAGGTCCATTCTTCATTTCCCCTTCTATTAAAAAATACTTAGTCATTGATTGAAGACAGCACATTGTTAAGTTAAAAGAGCATTGGACAGATAGCAGTGCAATGGCAGCTCAGTGGGAGAATTCTCGCCTGCCATAGCAGAGACCCGGCTTTGATTCCTGGAGCCTGCCCATGCCAAAAAAAAAAAAAGCATTGAATGGAGATTGGCAAAACCTATACTTGATTCCATCTCTCTCACTAACGAGCCATGCGTGGTTGGGCTGGTGACAATATTCCTGAACTTCAGTGTCCTCCCAGGAGGGAGTTAGAATATATATTTTTTAGTTTCTCCTTTTCATATACTTTTCTATGAATGGCTCTGTGGCATGATTCTTCATTTAGGTCATTCCAAGAAATTTTTACTTTTCCAATATCACTTATGATTAAATATTTCATGGTCAGAGAATTACATTTAAACATTTTTTATGGTACATATCAGACTCAATAGCCAATGAGAATATTTTATACAGGAGCTTGACAGAGAATCCTAAAATGTACTAGTAATTTTGATTCATTCACATAAAAGAGTGCTTGTTCCAGATCTTAATGGTCACTGAATTGGCCTATGAAGTAAGGTGCCATGGTGGTAGAGGTAGGGAGTTTCATATGAATCCAGAAGCAAAGTATAGGAGACTTAAAACTCATGCAAAGAGTAGGGTGTGTTTTTTTTACATGGGCAGGCACCGGGAATCGAACCCGGGTCCTCTGGTATGGTAGGCAAGCATTCTTGCCTGCTGAGCCACTGTGGCCTGCCCAAGAGTAGGGTGTTTTATGAGGAAAATGCAAATAAATCCCATCAAATTTAGGGAAATTTCATGCTTGCTTTGAATTCATTTTTGATTTTCTTCAATGGTCTTGTTATGGTTAATGTTTGTTCTGAAACATGGGAACAAGATAGAAGAAGGGCACACAAGACAGAAGCCTATGCTCAGAAATGGTATAATGTCATTCCTATTGCATTTTGTTGGTCAAGTAAACAAAGAGAAAATTGTCTCCACCTCTTGATGGGAGTAGCAGAATTGTGGTCATTTTTGAAATCCACTACAGCCCCAGTTTCTGGTAAAATTGGCAAATGTATATATTATAGAGCTTTCATGAACATTCAGTAAAATACAGTGTTTGTTTCCATGCCTGGCATTTCAAAGGTGGCAGGTTTGAGGGACAGGGAAATACCTATGAAGTTCTAAAGAAAATATTTTTCACTTAAACTCCCCATACAGTGTGCTTCCTGTGCTCTTTCAATGAGCTCTAAACCTATGCCGCTGGTGACCTGGCCAGGGTGAAGGTTAAATTGCTTGAGCTTCCACAGAAGGAAACTGCAGTTGGAGGGACACCCCTGGGGAGAAGATGGTCTTGCCTGAAATGGAGCCAGGAAATCCAATACAGGTGTTCTCTTGAGTCACAAGGTGTGTCCTGATGCTTTGATACAGTTAAAGGAGGTACCCCAGGGATCTTACAGGTACCTCCTGTGCAGGAGTTCTGAGAAGCCTCCAAGTAAATCTATCACATATCTTGGACAGAAATGGGAAAGGAATCTTCCTTCCAACAATGGGCCCTTGGAGGCTTCCCACCAGAGCACCTCCACTCCCCTACCACCGTGAAACACAAAGATGACCAGAAAGCTCCAAACTCTGGGGGTTCTTAAGATACACTTAACAGTCTTGGAGAGGAGGAAGTCAACAGTGGCCTTGATTGACCTCAGAGCTGGCCTGGAGTTTTCTCCCAGCAGCAGCAGTACCTGACAGTCAACACCACTTTACAACAAGGTAAAATTGTCAACTAATGTATAAAAGTTGAGATTTCAGACACAAGAGATAGTTTAAGGGTGTCAGTGTACATTGTGTGAAAATGTGAGTTACATGGTTTATCAGCTACGTGTTATGGTTAGAAAAACTTACCTGGGCAAGATATTATTTCAGCTCCAAGTTCCATCACTTTGACTCCTGTCTTAAAATTGTATTTCTTCTTCCTTTCTGCTCCTATTGCCTTAATTGTAAACCTCGTCACTTCTCACCAAGATTATTGAAATAACTTCTTAATCCATCTTGAAAAATTAGCAGTTGAATATCTGTCTCTCTTGAGGGACTGTAAACCCCATGAGGGATGGTAAACTGACTTTCTTATTTATAGCTGCATTTTCATTTCCTAATTCAGTACATTGTTCATAGTAGATGTTCCACAAATAATTGCTGAATGTGTGAATAAAAGATTAAAACATGCCTAACAATGAAGTTTTAGGGAGTGCAGATCTTGTTAGCTTCATTATATCTCTCCAATGACTCTCCATATTCTTCAAGATAAAATTTAATTATTTTACCTTAACCTACAAAGCTCTCCATAATCTGTCTCCTGCCTGTGTAACTTCATCTCTCACTCTTCCTATACATGTAATCTATCTTCCAGCAGTTTCCTGAATCTATCATGCCTTACTAAGAGGTATCCTCTTTCTTGAAGGGGCCTGATTTTTCTTCTTTACCTGGTCTAACTTCTATATGGCTTTAGGATTTAGGCCAATAATTTCTTTTTCTTGGGCACTCTCCTTGACATTTCAGCATTAGACAGGTGACATTCCTCTGGTCTCAAGTAATTTATGCATAACTCTGCCATAGCTGTTCTTAGCTACAGAACAAGTACTACAACTTTCATCGCCATGTGACCAGTTAAGTGTCTGGCATATGGTAGATGCTACATAATTATAATGGGCATGAATGGAGGCAGGACAGCAGGTGCAGAGGAGGTTGGCTTTGAAATTCATTGCCAGGAGTTTGATGGAGTACCCCACTTAAGCCTGGGGACATTTATTTCTTCCATTATTAAAGTATCATTAGAGTGTTCTTCCACTAAACGAACTAAATTGCCTTTTTTTGTTCTTAAAATAATTTGCAGTAGTGAGGTTGATATAATTCTATCCCCAGATGAGCACAGTCCTACCTACCCTTTCTTTGCAACAAAACCAGTTTGCTTTCATTGATTTGACTAGTCAGCAAAGACTCAGACTGGTCCAAGTAAAGTTATGTTTGTACAATGCTAAGCTATTCATTTGATGGTGACTAAATTATTTTGGCATGTTGAGCACAGAACCTGTCAGCTGCTTCAATAATAAAAATGTTATTGTGGTAGCATAAGTGCCTTCAGGAAAGAACAGAAATCCAGCAACAATTTGACAAGACATATGTGAGTGGATCCTGCTGCATTTGCTTTTCAATAGAAAGAGAAAAAAGCTAGTTATACAAAGAATCTTGTGAATCCTGCCTGTGCCATTGGTGCATAAGTTAAAGTAGCCCCAGGCAACTTTTCCCCTATCCTTCTTTCATTTACTTTCTTTCTTAAAATACAATATAAATACATACAAAACAGTTAAATGTCACCCAGTACTTTTCCTTATTTCCCAATGGTAGCCCAATTCTCTAAATTCTTAACTATTTAGAGGAAGAGTGATAAAAAGGCACATAATTTAGTAAAGAAAAACATAGTAGAAAATCACACATAATCCACATTATGTGAATACAACCAATAGTTCCCATTTTTAAAGATTATTTAGAGCTAACTCTTCTGTAAATACATTAGATAATTTCAGAGGCATGGACATCTTTTGGGACAAGTTTCATTTATTTATTATTTATTCATTGTACTGCTGCCTATGTAAGAGAATATCTGTCATTATGTATTAATTAATTTCTCTCCCTGCTGACATATTAAATATGCTCAAACATACTTAAAATGCAGCTTAGGGTAAGTAGGAGTTTGCTTGGTGAAAGCCAACATGTTCTTTATCCAGAAGAGAAAACTGAGATCCAGGGAAGGCAAGGAATTGATCAAGTCACACAGCTATGTTAAGCAAGATAAAATCAGAGCCTAGATTTTTAGTCTCTTATGTTTATATTCTTTCTAACATACTGCTGTAATTTTTATTCTATATATTCTTTTGGTGTCATCCTTCTAAATATTTATTTGTAAAAAGAGGTGTTTTAAAGGTAGATATACACCAAAAAAGAACAGCAGTCAGATTTTTTAGCTTAAGGTTTTGAGGATTTGTCTACAGATGCAAGACAATTATTGTCCCATCTTCATTATATTTTTCTACTGTATTTTATATAAACAAAACAGATAATCATATTTAACATATTGCTATGAAGGGTGCAAGTTTTAGTCAGGTTATTTTGGGATGTATACTACAGACAAGATATATGTAAAAGGTAAAATACATTATATTTAATTTGTTTTGAATTTAATTTTTATTTGATACTCTAGGAATAGGTTACTAATATTCTAAAATATTTTTCTAGACATGCTTACACCATCTGATCATGTTGCCTTCTGTTTTTAATGTGAATCTACGATCAGTATTACCAACCTAACCTTGCATTTCTGGCTAGGTAAATCTCTTAAAATCAAGATATAATATGTCTAGATAGTACTGAAAATTGAGATGGTTCCTTTTTCCTTTAAATTAAATTCTTTTCATACATGGTGGGAGTTCTAATGTATATGAATTTCACATAAATTGCTCTGTTTGGAAATATGTGAAAAGAATTGGTAATTTTATTTATAAAATTATGGACTAAATGCACAGGAATATAAGTTTTTTGTACACGCAGAGATAAATATGGGATCTGTGTCAATATTTACATGTGCATTTCTTTTAAATCTCATTTATTTTCCTTCACGATATACAGCTGCACCTATTTCTTTTAAGATCTTACTGCTGAAGAGCAGTTTATCATTTTTCAAAGCTTTTCACAGTTCTTACTTATTTAGCTTTTACAGCAACACTTAAAGAACAGATGTTATAATTTTTATTAAGGAAGAAATATAAAGGCAGAAGTATATTTTGTTAAATGTGTTTTCCCAACCAGCTTTTTTATCAAAAAATGGGTAGGGCTAGATCTCAGGTTTCTTGAGTTCTTGTTATAATACAGGTCATGCTCCAACTTTGTCTCTTTCTTTAATGAACTTAGAAGGCTGTATTTGGATGGACTTTGACAGCTACATTCTCCACAATAGCTTTCTTAAATAGAATAGAAATTTTAAAGCAGCATTTGCAGTTTGTTTTGGGATGTGTGTGTGTGGCAGTGGGACAGAGGGGAGAGGATAATGATAGCAAGGGGAGGGTGAAAATGCTTCTTAAGGAGGATAAAAATATTTTATAGGTTGATAGTAGACTGACCTTGGGAAGAAAAAGAAAGAAACGGTCAGGAAAGGAACTTTGACCAAAAAACAAGAGAAAGCTCTGAGGAAGAGACCAATCTGAATATATATATAATTCGAAAGGATACTTGCCCTGAATTGATCAAGTGATCAGTTTCGGTTACAAGTCACAATTTTGGTTGCAAGTGACAGAAAGCCATCTCAAATTGGCTTAAGCAAGAAGAATTCTTTTTATAGAAATTTCTAGAGACAGAACTAGTTTCAGGCCAGGAGATCAAGGGCCTCTGGACTTCTGATACAGGTAATTCTCTCTCTCCATTTTCAGCTCAGCTTTCTTTTATGTTAGGCTTTATTTTTCAGACAAGACTTTATTGTCACTCCTGGCAACAGACTTCAGTATTCCCAATGCAGTAATTCTAGCATAAAATAAGGTATCTTTTTCCAGTCATTCCCAGCAATAGGACTAAGATTTAATTCCATTTCACTTCACATCCAATTTCTTTCCTGGAACACATCATTTTAGCATAGAAAAAGAAATATGTTGATTAGAGGTAGAGGATATGGTTAGACAGAGCTCAAGTATGTTAGCAGTGGTTACACCAAGGAAAACTGATGTTCTGTTGCTAGAAGACAAACAAACAGATTCTGGGCAGATGACAAATAAGTGGAGTCATCCACAATCTCACTTGAAAAAGTGGTAGAACAGAATTTTCACATATTGCTTTGGGGCACTATAACAGCAGGTGCTTCCCAATGAAGGAAGATTTTAACCATGGTATTCTTAGATCTGTTATTCTTTCATTTCACTTATCTTCCTTGCTCCAGTTTCATGCTCAAGCTGGTTTACCTCATAGAAGCGAAATGATTGCTGGAGTTCCAGGTTAAATATTCAAGCCCCAGAAGGAGATAGAACATCTGTGTTCCAGAATTCCCAGCAAAATCTTAACCATTACAATCTCTGGGACATCTCTGAACAAATCCTCATGGCCAGATGAATGCCATGTACTAACTGCTTAAAGCTTGGGTTACCTAATCCAATCGTTATGACAGTAGGTTGGGATTAGCTTTATTGTTTTGAATCAAACAGGACCTTTCCTTGCATGTGGTGTTGAGTTATTACCCTTAGCCATCAATTCCTGAAAAGCCATTCATCAAATGGCTGCTTAGTAACCAGTTTACCCTTTGAGAAACTCCAAGAGGATTGGCAGGGATGTAGTATGAGAAGATATCTTTTGGCATTTCACTTGTGCCTTTAACGAAGGCATTTTCCCTACAGAAACTCCCGTCTATTAATATAAAATATTCCTCACTGTAAAAACCCTGACATCATTTTTAACATTCCCCATCATGCCGATGCCTAGAGGCCAAAATCCTACCACAATCTTGGGTAGCGTTGACCCTGAATTTTTCCTGTCTGTCCTGTGAACCTGACTTCTGGATGCCACATGAGTGAGATAGAATAAGACAGAAGTGGAAATCAAATGAGTGATATAGACAGATATTTCTTTTTCCTCAAATATTTGTTACTGCTTAGAACTCATACTTCAGCTTGAAGATCACATAACTACATATCCCTTTCCCATAGATGAATTTTGCCCAGGGAGATTGGGACCTGACAAAACTGGTAACACAAAAATCTCTTCCAATGCCTGCAGTTTTCCTGCCTGATTCTATCCCATATCTATCCTCCCTCCTTCCTTGGAAATAAAAGTTTTTGTCTGCTCCAGTTTGAGAATGAAAGCTGTCAGACAACAGGAATCTGTTGCTAGGTTTCACTGTATGTCAAGTCTCTCCTATGTCCTCAAACATTTTCTCAAATGACTATTGTGTTCCCTTTGCCTAGCACAGTCCTAAGTGCTTAGTAGGATCTCAATATACTTTTGTAGAATATATGAATGAATGGATAAATTAATAAAGAGATAGATAATTTGTACAGGGCAGAATTGAGAGCATAAGTGGAAGTACAAGTTTTAGGCAAGAGATAGTCCTTTTTCCATTGAAATCTCTGTTCTGTAGGGAAAGGAACCTTATGGATCCTTCCTTATACACTACAAAAAATAAAAAGAACATCAAATGTCTATTATTTTAAATTCTCAGAAGAACAGTGTCCTGGGTGAATGGGGAATTTATAATAATTAGGAAGGTGTTTAAATGCTTAGTTCTAATTTCCATTTCCATGTGAATTTATTAAAGTCATTTGATACGATTGGATTATTTTGGAAAAGTCAGCATTATTAAAGTAAGTTATCATGGATTGAACAGCTTCAAATTTAAACTAAGCATGACTATTAAAGTAATTTATCTTAAGTTTGAAAACAAAGTGTTTTACTTACATTGCTATTATTAAAATGTAGTCTGTTTGATCAAAACTTTTATTTTTTTTAAATCTGAATGTGGTGGGTGCCCTGCACTTTTCTATAAAACAAGCAAAGTACAATTTGTATACTCTAATTCTCTAGGAGAATTATTCCAAGCCAGGCAGAAGGAAACATCTAGAATAGATTTTATTTGTATTGTATATCTAATAGGTTCCCCTGATTCCAAAAAAATTGTGTGTGCTGTCTGATTTCTAAATTTGTAGTTTCTAAACTACCTAGAACTCTGTTTAATTTTTCCTTTTTGATGAATGAAAAACAAAACAAAATGAAAAAAGCAAAAATAAATCAAGGCTCTTTGCTTGAAATCTCTTTTCAAATTACAAAGTGGGTTGGAGATACTATATAACAGAGGAAAGCAGATACAAAGAAGTGTAGTTTTGTTACTTTAATTTCACTTGACTTCCATTCTTAGAGGTGGTCAAGACAAAGTTATCTTGAGTGGTCTGGTTTTCTTAAGGCACATATCAGGTAGAGTTTACCTTTACCTTTACTAGAGAAGAAAGAGGAAGATAAGGAAAGCAGTTTGTAATTTTTAAGTTTGTAACTGTATCCAATACAAGTTTAAATGGGGCTCTCCCTGTTACCCAAAAATTAGACTAGTCGTCTGTGGTTGCAATTGGTACTGTCAATATTTCTTATTCTCCTTCTTCCAGGCACAGGTTAGGATTGTACCTCTTGATCTCATTGGTGTTAGGCATGGCCATGTGACATCTTTTGGCAAATAAAGAATAAATGGATCTTTTCCAGAGTGGTAATTATTATTTCTGGATTCTGAGAGGCTGTTTCATATATGTATATGTATAACCTGGGTGAAAGTGTCCCTGGCAATGTGGGAGATGACTCCCAGGGATGAGTCTGGCCCTGAAACCATGGGATAAACAATGTTATCCTGACCAAAAAGGAGGAAAGAAGTGTAATAAATAAGCTATCAGTGGCTGAGAGAGTTCAAATAGAATTGAGAGGCTACTCTGGAGGTTGCTTTTATACAAATTTGTTTGACATTGCTACCTCTACCTATCATAACTTGCCAACCCCCAGCCAAAACCATTCCAGCCAATCTTAAAGAACACCTAGAGCAATATATAAGATTCTACAAAGATTTCATGCACTCGGGTAAATTCCCAGAAGCCTACAAACTCCAGATGGGTCTCAGGACCAGATAAGTCAGAGCATCAGCTAGTTCCATCTCCTTACCCCTTATTATTGACAGCCTTTCCAACATGAAAAAGGTAGACTGGCCATAGCCCAAATACCCCTAAAGAATGGGTTAGAAAGATCAAAGGTGATGGTGGAGGTATACAGTGAAGACAGGATTTAGCCAATGAGTAATGTTGCTGAATCATTATATTGATATTTCTTTTAATCTTTAGTATCTTAGAACAGCTAGAAATAGTAACCTAAAATTGGTATGGGAATTGTAACCCATACCAAGCACTGAAATCTGTTCTACAACTAATTGTTGTGCTGTGCTTTGAAATTGCCTTTATATATATATTATTTTTCACAAAAAAAATGTTGATTGTTGCTGATAAAAAAAAATTTATCCCTACTAGCCACCAATGTTCTGAAGCAGCTAGAAGGTAAAATCTGAAATGATGGTATGGTAGTCCATTACCAACTTTTGGATCTGTCCTGTGATTACTTGTTGAAGAGTGCTTTGAAAGCCATTGCTTTTTTCTTTCTTTGCTTTGTATATATGTTATATTATACAATTTAAAAAGTTAAAAAAAGAATAAGTAGAAGCCACTTACTATCTGAGATAGGAAACTTTTGAGAATTGATGCATCACTTTCCATAATTTTCTTCCTATTGTAACAAATAACAATATTTCAGAAGACAGACTCTTCATCAGCCTATGACCCTACAAAAAGAAAAAGTGGAGTAAAATCCCTTTCTGACCCAGCATGGACATATGGCATAAATGAAAAATAAATCTTTGCTTTAAATCATGTCAATTTAGGACTTGTTAGTAAAATTAACTTATTTTTGCTAATACAGAGATTGGAACTCAGAACTGGGGGCTTCAACAAAATCTAAAAAATAATATATAACCTTGGTTTAGTAGCTGGGTGGCTGGATTAAAATCAAGCTACATTTTTGATGAAAATCAATGTTATGTAGAAGCAAACATTTGGTAAAATTCTCTTCTGAGGTACCCTAGGAGGCAGAACGTGTACACACTGAACATGCACCCCTAAGGCAAGAAGTTGGAAAGTAATGTAAATGTGAATATTGGTTGTTCTTAGCATTTGGCCAGGAATTATAAAGAGATCTACTTTTAAAAGATTTTGCTGGGTTTACGAGCAAGGATTAATAGTACTAGAGAAACTCTAGAAATTCAGGACTTTGAACTGTTGGCAGAAACAGCCAATTTTAGACCCTAAAAATTAGAGATAACATTGCGAAGGCTTTTGAACCACAAAGACCAGTTAAAACTTTTTTATGGCAGAGATCAAATTAATTACCAAAGAATGATTGTCTTAGTGTTTTTTAGAACTTCTGAATAGATAAAGTGTTTCAGAATAAAGATCCATTAAGAATGTATAAAGTAAAACTTTGCAATTCCAAAAAAATATGGTTCAAGGAAAAGAGTCAAGCACTATCAATCTCCCAGTGAAATCTAATAGGCTCAAGATAAGTCAAGAGAGTTGTGATAAAAAGGCCTTGAAAAGATAGTTACAATTTTGTTTCATAAAACTGAAAAGACGTTTTCAAAAATTTTTGAGAGTTTACTGACAAAATTTTGGGGGAGTTTACTTAGTATTTGAAATTTAAAATAGTACTTGGACTTTCAACTGTCTACAAACAAAAATGAACAGGATATTTTCTTCAATGTCCTCTTCAGATGTGACCAAGGAGGATACTGAAATTGAAGAATTTCCCAGAGGATAGATCTAAGAGCCATGAAAATCAATTGACAAAAAACTAATCTCTGGGGGGAAAATTTGAGCCAAATGAAAGGGCATTATTCATCCCCAAGGTAAAATGTTTTCAACAAAATATCTGCCCACTGGGTTTTTTAAATTGCTGTGGACCTGAGTCTGCTTGCGAATCTTCCATTTTCCAGATAGGAGCACACATTTCAGTGTTCCTGTTCCAAAATCATATTTTGTATGTAAGTGAAATTGTAGATAGCTAAGAAGACAACATCATTTATCATAGAAATCAAGATGCTAATGAGAGTGAAAGAGATGCCCTCTTCATAATTATGCCACTACAGCAGGCATAAACAGGGGTTGTTTAGGACAAACCAGGATATAGAGTCGCCTTCCCCATAACTCATATTGTAAGCTCATGTATCTCCAGATCAAGTGGAGTCATGATTTCATGACTGGACATAATAGAGACTCCCATGCATTAGTCAGATATGCTGGAATTTTAGCTTAATGTTGTAAATACATGAGATGTTGGGTTGTCCCACTTAAAAAAGCATGATCATATTATAGGTTAGGAGTGGAAGGCGGAACCGAATATTTGATGATCAGAAGATTGAGTTGTGGTAGTAATAAGTAGCACTGTTCATTATTTTCATTCTTTCTTTCTGGGAACACAGTGAGATTATACTTTCCAGTCTCTTAACAGTAGACATAGTTATGTGATTAGCTTTGGTGATGAAATGCAAGCATTAACAATAAGTGCCACTTCCAGATTTCCAGTTGATGTGACAACTGGTGACTTTCCAAGTGGCAGTGGATGCATCAGACTGAGTTTTTGTGGGCGCACATTATGGAGGTGAATTCTCTGTTAACTAATGATGAATGTAAAGTATGAGTAACAACTAAACCTCTGTTATTATAAGCCACTGAAATGTTGGAATTATTTATCACTGCAACATAATTTAGCTGTTCTAAATAAAAGAGCCACTGAGAGGCCCTGCTACCCTTAAAGAAAACCACACATCACCTCACCATCATCCAAACTAAATAAGTAGGAGTCAAAGAAACATTCGGATTCATGAGTCAGTGGTCTAAGGGCACATGGTGTGATGTTTTCTTCCTTTCATCCTAGAGGGGGTAGAGGGTGTTTCCTTCTAAACTGTAATAGAATCGCAAAATGAGAAAATCTAGATAACAGGCTTTTAGCTTAAGTTTTAATTTTGCAGCATATTGCTAATTTGCCCCTTATTGTTTATATGAGCAGAAAGGAAAAAAAATATTGAGGAAAAATGGTAGGTGGAGAGAGGACACAGCAGTAGGACAACAGTAAATCAGCAGTGTCATAACAATGATGCCTGTTCCCCCTAGATCAGCTGCAGCCCCTAGAATGCAGCAAAGTCTAAGTCTTCTCTTGTACCTTAGCAAGAGTGCTGCCTTCCCAAAGGTGCAACCCAAGCAGTAGGGTACAAAAAGAAGCTGTGAATTTAAACGTACGTACGAATAAGGACTAAGGGGGTGGAGGAGGGTTGGCTGAGGTTGGATGCAGGTGGGATCCAGGGAACTATAGTACAAAAAATGTCTCACAGGGCATCCAAGGAATACACATAGATGGCCCATCCAGGTTAGCCAGAGAAGTAACCCAGGCTTGTAATTGTGTGTCCAGTTTAAAAAAAAAAAAGGCTTTTCATTACTAGAATGCTCCCTCTTTTCAACATACAAGAGTAGAAACAAGAGAAATAAAAAGGAGAAGGAAAGATCTTTCTCCCTTCTCCAAATTACTTGGGCCAAAGTTTGAATGATACTGGGGAAAGGGCAATGTTCATTAAACTGTATATGTGTTTATAGATTGAAAATCTAATATACTGGACAGACTTTTTAAATATGAAAGGGTGATTTTACTGAACTTACCTTAAGGATGTTTTTTCAAGAATTTTAGCTAGGTTATGTTTGTACCCATTCTGGTTTGGACTGTTCAATTCATAAGTTATTCTACATTTAAGCAAGTTACACGCATGTTGTCACCCAGCGGTAATAACCAAATATTAAATAGTAATGCAGTTTAAGGAGGTAAAACAGATATGTTGGAATTTTGCAACTTGTAAGCCAAAGTAACAGATTCTGCTTAGAAATGTAATACACGTTCAGAATGTCCAAATGCCCTATGCCCTTATTCTTAAAACTTACACATTATATTTTTTCCACATTTTCCACATTGCAGGTAAACAACATGCTCCTTACCACTTCCTCAGGTCTTGCAAACTACAGTGGCAATCACAATGTTTGTGTAGCTCTCCAACAAAGGGAAATGTGCTCAAAGAGCAATCCTTTGTAAATGGAGCGTAAAGTAGGCATCAAGTCTTATTTGAATGAGTAAATCTCAGACAGAAGCTTGCATCAGTAAGTAGTGAAATCTTGCATTTTGCTTCTCTAGAACAATTTGAATGGGAAACAAAATGCTCATAGTGGAAATGTGATTCCTTCTGTAGTGACCAGAGAAAATAGTAAGCTTGATGATGGGCACTAACTTTATAAATGTAATTGGAAAAGTGAACCCCTCCCCCTTCAACCACTCTCAACCCACAGGCATGCACACACGCACATGCACTCATATGAACACACACACAACTGAAAGACACTAGTGTAATGGAAAGAATCTGGGCTATGAGTTCCAGTTCAGATTTTGCTACCATGTCTCCCTTAAGAATGTTTTCTTAAGGGGAAAATGAAAGATTTAATCTGGGTCTTAAAGATGGCTTAGATAAATGAAGATCTGGAATCAGAATACAGAAGGGAGCAGGTACCCAATTTTTGTTGAGTGCCTACTATATTTTAAGCATATCATGTATTATAATGTGTCTGATATAGAACTGACATACAAACAGATATAGGAAAATATACATATGAATATAGGCATTGATATATAGATGTCTCTTTTTGTGTGTGTGAGACTTGATTTACTCATCTCCAAAGTAGCATCAATCACTTAAAGCTCATAGGATTAATGTGAGATATATTCAAAGGGCTCAGCTCATAGCAGAAGCTCCGTAAAAGTTAGCTAGTTTCATTTTGCTGTTTTTTGTACACTGTGTGGTGGGGGTCACATTTCATTCTTTTTTCCATTATTGCAGCATCATTTGTTGCATTTGGGGGGTGGACGGGGAGGAGTGAATGGGCCAGGAATCGAACCCGGGTCTCCCACATGGCAGGCGAGAATTCTACCACTGAACTATCCTTGCCCCTCCTACATTCTGCTATTTTTAAGAAGCACTGAAAAACAGTAATTAACAGTGGGGCAAGCGAGAAAGCAGATCTAGAAAGACACAACCTTGCTAAAGGCATCATACAGATCTTAATCTAGGCTCCAAATAGATTCTTTGGTACAAACGCTTAATCTTTTCTTCATATTCAGACCTTTTAAAGTAGTTATTGAACAATTATGTTAAGCTTTACACTAGACTAACTTGCAACTTGTAAGCCAAAGGCATATTCATTTAAAATATATAATTCTTTTCTTCAAGATGATTAGAAAGAGTTCAGAGAGTGATTATTAATATGTCTAAGGGATAAACAATGCATAACAGTGCCAAAAACGAAATGCTCATTGCTGAGTGAGGCCAGATTTCTACAATGTGGGGATGCTGCAAAAACCCAAGTGGAAAATGAAAGATTTAATCTGGGTCTTAAAGATGGCTTAGATAAATGAAGATCTGGAATCAGAATACAGAAGGGAGTATGTACCTAGTTTTTGTTGAGTGCCTACTATATTTTAAGCATATCATGTATTATAATGTGTCTGATATAGAACTGACATACAAACAGATATAGGAAAATATACTTATGAATATAGGCATTGATATATAGATGTCGATACAGACATAGATAGAATTCTTTGCATCAACTCTTTTTTTTTTTTGTATGCTGTATTGTGGGGTCACATTTCATTCTTTTTCCATGTGAGTATCCCACTATTGCAGCACCATTTGTTGAGTTTTTTTGTTTGCTTGTTTTTGTTGGTTTCTTTGTTTGTTTGGGAAGTGCATGGGCCAGAAATCGAACCCAGGTCTCCCACGTGGCAGGCGAGAATTCTACCGCTGAACTTCCCTTGCACCCCCCTCAACTTTTAAATGTAATGATTAACTCAAATTTCATCAGATGAATAAAGTAGATGAAGAAATTGAAGGTCATTACACTGAGTAACTTGTAGACAAAGCTCTTATAGCCAGAAGGCAGACAAATGGGTATATTAACACAATTCTAGCCCATAATCCTGTGTTCTTTCCAATATAGTTTTGTAGTTTCTTGGTATTAAAATGCTTTTTGAAGAGAGTCATGAAAAACAAGGTTAGATAGATTAAAGTCAGCTGTCCTACACTTAGATAATTCCTGCTCTCCAAAACTTAGAAAGATTTCTCTATAGATCTTAGGGTAAGGTAAAGACCAGCAATGTGGAAAAAAGGAAAAAGATAAATATATTATGGAACACTACTAAATTTTATATTTGTTTTTTTACTTTGTAAGTTCAGAAATCTTGTGATTACTAGTCTCATTTTTATTTTAGAACATTTGCTTCATAAAATTTTCATCCTTCAGGAATTCTTCATATCTTTCATAGATAATTTCTGGATAAATATTGTATTCCATATTCACATGTTGGTTTATCCTGGGGGTAGGGTGGTAGAGTTAGGTTTTATTGCATTATCAAAAATTGAATCTGGCAATTTTTTCATTTTAATAAAATGTATTAAGAGTATAAGTATTTTCATTTTGTTCTGGACATCAAATGAACTGTGTAGCATTTAAAATACATAATTTTCATTATATATTGTTTAATATACCAGGTTTTACAGAAAGCATTAATAATAAGCAATTTCTGTTTACCTGTCAATCATTTACTGGACTATTACCAAGGCCAGTAAAGGATACCCATCATTATTTTTACAATACTTGAAAAAGAGGCATCTTTAAAAGCTGAGTGGATATATAGAGAGATTGAGAAAATAGTTATTGACTTTATACATCGGGAGTGATTAATTTTATCAAACTTATATGCATGGTTTGCTTCTACATGGTTATTTAACACCATCTATCAACATTGCTATAAATAAAATTCTGTTGCAATCTCCTTTTCTTCTCTTAGAGTTAGGTTTTTATAAGTCAGTTTCATTTTATTCAAGATGCTGTGTGATATATTAATTGTTTTTCACACAAGATTTACATAGATAATCATTGGATTTACTTAATCATTGGATTTTTTTCAAATCAGCCTAACAAATTATTTTCTACATGAGATTATTACTTGGTTATGTAAATTGGTGGTTAAAAATGTACGTTTATTATTGGATTTTTCTAGAAGTTGGCTTTATGTCATATATATTAAAATTTTGAAGTCACAAAGTTTACTAACTTTTGGTATTTTTATTTAAAAATGTAAAACATTTCCTTCATATGGTATTTATACAGACATGTAAAGAAGAAAATAAATCACATCTAATTCTCCCACATGCAGAAAACTGCTTTTATTTTTTTGATGCACTCTGAGAGAGAGAGACAATAGATGCAAAAATTATTCGAGGAAGTTGACTTTTCTTTATGAAGAAGCATTCAGACACACTACTGGAGTAGACTTGGAAAAAGTTTAGCCTTGTAGCAGGATACATAATCCAAATAGTACTGCTGCCCCCCTCAAGTTGCATCCCAGGAAGCAGTAGGCATAAATCCTTAATTAAAAATAACCAATCAGAACTCAGTTCAATCTACTGGTCCCAAGAAGAAACAGGTATATGGGTATGCCAGATGCAAGGTTGGGTAAATACCACTTAAATCCTGTAATAGTCAAGTTCACAAAGTCCTTACTGGTTAGATTTTTAGTCCTATTTATTTTTCCTAAAACAAAGAAAATACTTGGTGTTTGGATTTCCAAGGTAGGTAGATATGAATGGCATATCCACTAAATTTGACTAATTATTTAATACAGCATATTTTTTGAAACTTTGGGGGCATTTCTGCTTCATTTTTGTGCTATATCAGCCTAATCTTACCTAATTAAAAAAAAAAAAAAAGAATTCAAGAGCCCCTAATTTTCCTACTCCATAATTTCTTCCTAGGAAATCTTTCCTTAACCAATGGTTTTAATCACCATCTTAATTATTAGTAATTTCAACTTTTTTTCTCTAGCCAAGCTATCTCATCTAATTGTCTAATCTATATATCCAAAAATCTCATACCTAACCCATATCAGTCAGATAAAATGAAAATATCCCCCAAAAGAGTAAAGAGGAAATGGCAAAATCTAGAGAGAATATTGAAGTGTTTATTTAAATTTGATTTCTTAGACAATTCAAAATTATTGAGGGGAAGGATTGGTAAAATGAATTCCAGCTATGAAAACACTGAGTAGGCATTCACCTGGCCCCAAGCTTAGGCTAGCATAAAATATGCAATTTATTTCTTTTTGATAAGGAAACTATAAAATGGTTAGCTTTTAGCTGAATTTTAAACATAGTTTTAATTAAATAGATTTAGCTAAAATGTAAACTTTTATTAAAGGCATTGAAAAATGGCAGTGAATGTGGATGAGGTGTTAGGATAAAGTTCTATATATTTCTCTATATTTTGTATGAGAAATATTTGAAAAGATTTAAAGCTTATTAGCTTGGACAAGAAATTAATGAAAGGAGACAATACTTGTCATAAATTATTCAGAATGTTTTATATTAAAGAGAAATTAGTATGGGTTATCTGAAGGTGGATTTCAGGTCACCTTAAGAAAGAATATTTTAAATAACCAGTCATCCAAAATTGGAACCAGCTGACTTAAAAGTAAAGACTGGATATCTGAAGATATGGTGGCTAAATTAGGTGACTTTTCTTTCAACTTAAAGATACTCAATTTTTTTTAAATATTGTGTAAGTGGCATTATAATGATATTATTGGTAAAAGAAGCACTAAAATTTATGCAATATGGTAGTCTTTTCTGTTGCAGATAATTCAAAAGGAAGTAAAGTTTACTATTAAGTAAATTAGAGCAGAGGCAAGTAAATTCCTCCCAAAATAAAGACACCAATTTGTGATACTAAAGCTGGACTTAGACATATGAGTCGGGATTTAGGGAGAGGTCTTCCCGATAAATATACATTTTGGAGTTGTCAGTGAATACATGATCTTTAAAGACATGAGCCGGGTGAAATCACCAAGGATTAATTGTAGAAAGAAAGTCTTGGACTGAGTCCTGATATAGTCCAACTTTTAGAGCTCTGAACAGGAGAAAGGAAGAAAATATGACTGAAAAGGAACAATTAAGGCAAAAAGAAAGAAATAATGGCATGGCCTGGAAGTCAAATAAAGAAAGCACTTCGAGAAGGGTATGCTCAATTATCCCAACAAGTGCTGCTACTAAGGAATTGAGCATGGTTTTTGACAACACGAAGTCATTGCTGATCTTTACATGACTGGTTTTAGCAGAATGCTACAGATACATGGCCATTTATAAGAAGCCCAAGAAACAGTGGTGGCACCAGAATTAGAGATGAGTATAGCAAACCTTTAGAGTTTTTGTCTCCATAAGCAAATATAGAAATGGAGCAGAAAGGGAATGCGGGACAAAGGAAGTTCGTTTTTGTTTTTACAATGGAAAAAAACACGACACCATTATATGTTAAAAAGATTATCCAGGAGAAAAGGAATAGAAGTGGTGGAGGAGTAGGGGGATGTGCATTGTAGGAACAAAACTCTGGAGTATGCAAAAGCAAGTGAGATGCAAGGCACAGTGGCAGATAAATCTTAGAAACATATAAGCAGTTCATTCCTTGTACTGAGAGATAAGGCAGAGAATATGAATGCAGGTGCAGTAGATTGATTGAAGTACTGTGGTGAGAGAATGAATGGATTCTAATAATATCTGATATATTAAATTTCCTAGTAATTGAAAATTCAGAAAAAGACCAGTTTTTTAGTTTTTCTGTTTGTTCGTTTCTTGAGAGAAAAAAGAACAAAGAATAGAAAGGGTATCAACATTTATAGAATATTACTATATTCCAGATACTGTTAACAAATTTTACTTTCTTATTTTATCCTCATACAGCTTCTAAAGTAAAGGCCATATTGTGACTGTGTTATAGATAAGTAAACAGATAAGGAGAATGAACTGTTTTTCTAATGGCACACTGCTAGAAGTGACAAAGTCAGGATTTAGAACTAAGGTCTTGCTTACTTTCAATTCCATGTTCTTTCTGTAACTCCCCATTGCCTAAATAATTGAAAACCACATGCAAGGAAACCCCATTCAAATTCATTTCAATGAAAAATTTATACTAATATGTTTTTAAAATCTTTTATAGGGTGAGTTTTATGATAATCGTTTGAAACAATTATTATGTGCTCTATTTTTAGTTTTCAAGAATTTAAAAACACATTAAAAAACACATCGGCATTCTGGTAGTACTTACAGACAGTTGCTAAGAGAGGCACTTAGATACTAATAAGGAGTTCTACTGTTCTGAATTTATCTTAATATAGGAAATGCATCATTTTGTAGTGTATTTCGATGCCCATTAATTATTTGTAATTCCTGAAACTGACACCATTTGTTTATTGTCAAATATTCAACAATACCATCACAAAGTTTTAACTTTCAAGTAAAATATCGTGCATTTCAAAAGCATGTAGTGACAAAAAGTGAGCCGCTAGACGGTCTTAAATATCAGGTAATTCTCTTTTTATTTATCTATTAATCTATCTAAAATAATTATTTTATTTATCAGAAAATCTGTTGTGTATTCTGTCATTTTTAGTACACATTATTTATCAGTTGAGCTTAGTTTAACAAAACGTATTGACTGCGAATGATTGATAGTTTTTCCCTCTTTTCCCTTAAAGTTCATAACTTTAAAAAATTCTATACCCTTTCTTCTGTAATTTCAACAGTGAAATATTTGATGCTATTCATATAGATGGGAGATTTAGGGAATCTGGATTATGTTGTCTCTATTTTAAAGTGTTTGGAGTTTTGTTTTGTCAGGCAGTTAAGGGGATCTTTTTTATCCCATGAGGCTTTTATTCTTTGTTTGGGCAGTTTATTTCAGCTTTATTTTAACTCTTCTGGTGAGGCCTTACTCTTTCTCTAGGTAAGGCTCCTACCCTGCGAGATGTGGTCCTTCTGGGGTGTCACCTGAATGATGGTGGTTCTAGGGAATTCCCTTCACAGGCTGAGGTGGGAACACCAAGTGTGACCTCTGGTATCACAAAATCCATTGTTCAACACTCAGCCCCACAGCAATGGGGGGGGGGGTTTGCAATGTCTTGCCCTTTGCACCTGCAGCTTGACCATTGACCAAAGACCCTCTTCCCCACCCACCCGCAAACACACACTTACAGACTTCCAAACCACAGCAGCAGCCTGGGAGTTCCCAGACACTTCAGCAACTCTAATTCCAGTATTTGATCCTCAGTTTAAGGAGACCTTCAAACTGCTTAGAATCCACCTCCCTGCACCAAGACAAATGTAAGACTCCCTGCTTGTGTTTCCTTTCTCTTAGGGATCCCTCATGTTCAATGCCGGGAAACAGTTGTCGCATTTATTTTGTCTAATTTTATAGTTGTTTATGGTGGAGGAAGCAGAAGTCTAGTACCAATTACTCTATCACAGCCATAAGTGAAATTTCTGCCAATTACTAATGAAAACAGAAGCAGATTTTTTTAATCCTAAGAACTCATTCCTTTCTTTAAGCATATGTATTGAAATAGTGAATTAAATTGTTGATATTATATATGTATTAGAGGAGAAAGTAAATAAATAATACTTTTTGCAACTTATGTTATCTGGTGGTAACTGAGACTTCTAGCATAAAGAGATATTCCTATATTTACCTTAAATTGCCTAAACTTAGAATTTTCTCCTCTTTGCTCCCTGCGCCCCCACCCCCACCCCGCCCCGTCCTCGCCCCCGGCATCTGTTCTCTACCTGCCTCTTTCCTGCTCTGTGCTCCTGCAGTCTAACTTCTGAGAACTGCATCTTCCTTTGGCTTCCAGTTGGGGAAGGGGAAGAAAACTAACTACAATCTCTATAATTGTAAAATTGATTGGGATTAGCAGCATGACCTCATTATTTTTTTTCCTTTTAAAAAGGTATACATATCCCCTGGCTCTGTCCATTAAGAAGACCCTGAAACAATAACAATGCAGTAGAACTGAACTTTCCTAGTTCTCAAGGATTGGTCTCTTAATAACATTTTCCATTAAAAGAATGGAAGCCTTCTTGAAGAAGTAAAGACTTCATTTCTGGGCCAGGAGATACAGGGGGTACAGGGCCAGTGCAGGAGGGTCCTGGGACACATGCTGTGTTAGAAAGTAAAAAGTTATTAAAAACAAATGAGGAAATGCCATAACTTCAGAGGAGCTTCCAATGACCAAAGACAGGATAGTATGAGTTTCAAAAAATGTAATGAATGTTATTACCTGAAGCACACTGAGCATTAAAACCCATGAATTCATCGTATTTTTTGAAAGAGAGAGTGGAGAAAAACAATGTCATTGTACACCACTAGAAATTGTTACACTACCAATTACTCTAATACTTGGATATTTAAAGGGCAAGAATTAAACAATTATTGTTTCTAATATAAACTGTATTCATGGTAACAAAAAGACACTAGTTGATGGAGAAAATTTCTTTTATAGAGAAGAATTCCACTTAATGAAAGCAGATAGAATGACATAATTAGAAATCACTACTTTGAAACCACTACAAAAAATTACCAATTTGGGCAGTGGCCAGCGGTGAATGCTAAAGCCATGAGACGGGAGTTGACGAGGAATTTTGCAGTGATGAGTTGGGCTGTCACCACTGAAACCCTGGATCAGTCATAACACTCTTGATAAGAAGCAACCAGACAACATATGACTTAATGTGATGTGGTACAAAGTGTGAAGCATCACCAGTGAAGTGCTCTTACCAGAGAGAAAAAAACAAAAACGAAGCAAACTTGAATTGAATCAAGCCTTTCATATCTAAAGGAAATACAAACTATGTGAAATGCTGTAGGAAATAATCACATAATTCTATGGGACAATGAACCTGATTTCTTCAAAAAGGCAATGACATGAATAATAAAGTGGGAAGAGGCAAATCTTATCTCTCTATATTTTAAAAAGCAGGATTTAAGAAATATAACAACACATACACAGAATGGACTGTTCAGATTGAATTATAATTCAAACAAGAAAATGTAAAAAGATATTTTGGGAACAATTAAGGAAATTTTAACTGTTAAGAAATTATTATTAGTTTTGTTAATTTTTCATAGTGTTAATGGTATTTTGACCTTGCAAGAAAATGACTTTCTTTGCCCTTGATATATACTGATATATACTGGAGATAATCTTGAAAATACTTCACTTCATTCCATCAATAAAAGACAAGGAAAATAGAGTGAAATAAGAACAGTAAAATATTAATGATTTTTGAAGCTGTGTGATGGGATTCATGGGAGTTTATTTTACTCTGTTTTCATGTATTTTTGGAAATGCTAATGCAAATTTATAAAATAAAAAAAAGCATAGTTACTTGTGAAGCTATATTTCACCATCTCTGACAAGAAAGGAATAAAACAAGCCTTATTTAAAAGTGTAATATTGCTCTCAACTGTCCAAGACAGGAATTTGAGTCTATATATTTCATTCAGTTCCTATTTAGCATTGATAAAATGCACATTTTGACAGGCAGGTAACAGGTGGCACACTCAAAGGGGTTAACTGATGAAAGTTTAATGACTATTTGTAAAGGTGAGGGCAGGATGAGGGAAACCAACTATGGATGGTGAAGCCATAGGGACTCGTGCGAACCAATATCACCCCAGGCCCGAGGTGAGGGGCCAGGAGTAGAACAGTATCACTGCTTTACTTTCACCATGTTAGAGCTGGAGTCCAAGGATGGGTCACCAGAGAGAAGCTAGGGCTGTGGAGACAATTCACATGGAGGAAAAGCATCATTTTCTAATTCCTTACTGGTGTTTTCCATCAACCTGGTTCAATTGGAAGCCAAAGGAAGATGCAAAGAAGCAAAGAGCAAAGAGGGGCATGCAATGGAGAAAATTCTACGTTTAGGCAATTTAAGGTAAAATTTTATAAGGTTCCAGAGGTGTCATGGGATGGGTAGATCTGTCAAGTTTCTATTTGCATAGCTCATAAATTGTCCATTGCCTTAAGTGGAAATCCTAACTGGTTATAATTTAACAATACCGGATCATTATGGTTATATTTTAAAACACATTAAAATGGGTCTGTTTCCCCCACGTTTGGGTTTATTCTTCTATTTTTCAAACTTTTTGAATAACATTTTTTACCTCTGTTTTTAATAGCTATAGGCACTGGAGAGAAAAAGAACTTGAAGTTAAGGTGAGCTTTTTTAATTCAATTAATCATTTATAAAAGTCTATATAATCAAAATATTCAGAAAAATAGCATCTATTTAAAAATATTTTTAAAATGCATCGTGGATATGGACATAAGGTAAGAATTTAAATAAAAGAGAAGCATTGGACTCTATATTTGGAAACACTACACTGTCAACATTATCCTATTTCTCTTTATTGCAACACACTATTCAGTAGGAGATGAATGAATTTGGTCAAGAACAGTTTGAGCACATCTATCTCATTCAGTTTTGTATCTACACTGCTTAACTCTGCAAATGAAAGGTCCATTGCAAGTTTAGATTGAAATTGCTGTCCATCTGTCTCAAATATCTGTATGGTTTGCACTATATCAAAATTCCATTTATTGTATTTAAAATGACAACTCCATTAAAATTGTACTTGATGCAACCATGGTGCTTGGGGACAAGGAAAATATTACTATCAGAAAGCTAACTTTCTCTTTAATTTCTAGAGAATTTGATCCATTGTACAGTTCTACCTCAAAGAATTATGCTTCCATATAACTAAAGCTCCCATACAGCTGGAATTGGGGATCCTATGCTAAGTTGAACAATTGGCCAATTTGTTGTCCTGGAAAATGAGGGGCAGGGAACAGCTCAATTGCTGAGAAAGATAATAAACTTGTCTACTAACCAGAAACGAACTATGTATACCAGGGCTCCTTTGTGGAAGGGCTGACATAACCATAAATTGCGGTAAACCCAGGAATAAGAAGCCATTACATGACAAAATATTCTTTCAGGTGATTCAGGGAAGAATATCCACCAGCAAATTATTTTCTTCCCTTTTCCCTGACTGATATGCAATTTACATTCCAAAAGGCTCTAGTTTCTGTTGGCTCAAAATGTTTTACCTGCTGCTTCTTGAACTGAATTGTTGTTGTTAATTGTCAAAGACACTGGAGAATTTGTTGGTAGAATATGTAAAGAGAATCAACCTGTGAATTCTTTTGTAAAAGGTAAGCAGAGAAAATAAGTGATATTTTTGAGGAAAAAAAAGAGGACAAAGGTTATCTTTTCCTTTAGATAAGACTAAAATGCTGGAATTAAAGACACCTAGAATAAATGTGTTTTTACAAACAAAGGAGTAACAATTTGGATGCAGAAAGAATGTCTGCAAATGTCTAAGAAGAAAAAAAGAAGAAAACTGGTCAAAATATTATCATGAAAAGTTGTGGAAGAAGGTGGAAAAGATCATTCCCTGAAAATACCAAGGAGGAGTCCAGGACAAATATGTTCAGTACACATCTTAATGAGGAAAGTGGGATGTCAAATTAGAAGCAGCCTATAGATATAGCCTTATGTTATTTATAATTCTATAGCTCTGCCTGCTTGTTAATAATTAGAATAATGTTATAGTTCATTCCAATATACACTCACAAATTTTAAAAAAATTTTTTTCTTTTATCTTTACAGGCTAATTCTCTTATAGCTGCTACTAAATTTGAAGCTATTTGAAGTGAAGTTGTTCAAAATTTAGTACTGTATCACACTTCTCTTCTTACTTCTATGTATTTTCGCAATTCTATTGCATCTATACTTATAGTTTATTTGCTGCATGAAGGAAGGTCTCTAGATGACACACATATTTATATAGCTGACCCAGGCCTTTTTTCTATGTCCAAAACCAAATATCAGCAATTTACTCAGCATCTACTCTTGGGTGTCTGCACAGCACCTCAACATATCTGAAACTGGATTGAGACCAAGTATGGGTTTTTGCCAGAGCTACACATCTTGTGAAGGTAGCACTCTGCTTGCTTCTCTTTTCCTCACCACCCTTCATATCCTGTGCTTTATCATGGTCTGTTTCTTTTACATCTTGAAAACCTTCACTTCTATGTACCTGTACCACTGCCACTCTTGTCCAAGCTGCGGCTATTTGGCATTTGCATGGCTGCAAACCTTAGACCACTTACATCTCTTCTCATTGCCTCTTCCTTAGCTGTCTCCACCAAACATTCTCGTCAGCTCTCCTCACTGCAGCTGGAGTGATTTTTCTGAAAAGTAGATCTGATAATCACGTCAACTTCATCTTTCAACTTTTCAATGGCTTCCTTGTTTTTTAGAATAGAACAGAGCTTCTTTACATGACTTAAAGGTTCTCTATAGCCACATTGGCTTTCTTTTCACCCCTCACTACTCTACTAACATACTAGCATGTTCCCCCTTAGACACTTGTGATTGTTTGGACTTCTGCTTGAAATACTGTTTTCTCCAGATAACCATATAGCTTCCTCCTCAGGTCTTTGCTCAAATGTCACCACTTCAAAGGGAGGTCTCCCTGACCAACCTACTTAAAATGTTGGCGCCCTTCCCCAAAAAGGCTGCACCCTCTATTTTTCCCCTCTGTTCTTTTGATGACTTAGTTTTTCTCCACTGTCCAGATATTTCTGTGTTTTGCTTATTGCTAACACTCCAGAACCTAAAAGAGTTCCAGGCACAGAGAAAGTATGCCTTATATTCTCTGTTTGACTCTTCCAATTGACTCCATTCTCTTTCCTTACCTGTTCTGTGCCACAAAAGGCTGGCCTCTACAGATTGTACATCTGGACTCTCTTACCCTCTGGCTTTCCATTGAACTTGCCAATTGGAAACTTTATCAGAGGATAAGTGGGGAGAAGAAATTTAATTTGGATATGTGATTATTCCACTTGCAATGTCTTGATAGTGGCTTCGTTCCTCTATTTGAAGCCACAGCTGTCCCACAGCACCTTTCCAAAGGCTGTAGGATACCTGGGGTCTGATAAATGTCCCCTATCCTTGCCCCTCGACTGGCGGACAAGTCTTCTTTTGGAATTTCTAAGCTCTCATCCTCTTTCTTGGGTTCTTTAAACCTTCCTACACTCTTGTAATTTTTCCTTCATCAACATCTCTTCAGTTACTACTTGCCGGGATCCTGACTAATTTAGTAGGCATTCAATAGTAAGATCTTATCACCACCATCGCCACCAAAATAGTATTAAGAAAACTATCTTCTAGGCAAATCGTGTGTGTAAAACAAAGTATCTTTCTGAGCATATTATAAGTGCTCAATAAATAGATCCTTTCCCCCCCTTCTTCTTCTTCCTCTTCCTCTTGCTATTATTGACCAAGGTTCTTTCCCAATATTGGCATCTTAATAGAATTCCACATAGCATTTTGTATATAATACAGCATGTTAACATATACTGTAGCATATATTATTATATTTTACTAAAACCATCTACCCTTTCCCAAGCTAAACTATTTTATGAATAACTAGAAAGTTGTATAGTAATAGCATTGTTATGATGAGGGTCGTCATGATTAATCATTGTCATTTTATAAAAATACAAATGCATTCTCAAAAACTGTTGTGGTAGCAGAAATGTATTTATTTTGTTTTATGTCAACAGGGTGACTCCTTTGTGTTACAGTAGTGTAGTTCAAATGCAGCTCAATTTATGATGCAAGACGAAGATAAATCACAGAACAAGAATTCTAAAAATAGCTAGCGACTACCTGTCAGTAGACAGCTTCAGACTGTTCTAAGAAAGTGGCTCACTTCTGTTGAACTCAGATGACCACAAAATCCAAAAGGCCAAATACAAAAGCTACAGGGTTAACAATGATCAATTTAAATCTGGATTTAAATCTGTTATTCTTATTAATATTTGTGTTTTTTTGGTGAGGGGGATGGTAATGCTACATGATGCTATTAATTTTTTTTTTTTTTAATTCTCTGCTGGTGAAGAAACCAGCATTACAGCCTCTGTTTGGGAGTCCTCTTAAGCTCACACCTGAGTGCAATGTAGTCTCTATGACAACCTCATGGGATCCCAGAAGATCCTTAATGAGCTGGGGGAGAATTATTGGGATGAGAATTACTCTGATAGCTACAGGGAGTCCTGCAAGCTCTTTGTTGTCATGAAAACAAAAATCATAAAACGGAGACTGTAGCCATTGGCCAAGATATTACACCAAAAAAGAAAATTAAGAATTTTAATTTTATAACCATGTTATGCAATTGTTCATACTATAATTGTAAACTAGATAATTAGTCTTTTATTTTTAGTAATTTAGTTTAATAATTTGCTTGAACAATTGTGCTAAATACATAATAACAAATAAACCTGATTTTTTTAAAAGCCAAATGTTCTTTGGAACATATGAAATAAATCCATGTGGAATCTGTTTCTCTCTCATTCACATCCATGATTACTTGCACAGGAAAGAAACGTTTACATATTCCCCTACTTTCCACAAGTTCCTTTAATTCTAGCTCTTCTGTGTCAACTACCCACATTTGTCTTCCAGGTTTATATTTAAGCAATTTGTCAGACATCTCTTTACTCCTGGCACATAGTACCCAACCAGCTGTTTTTAATTTTTATCATTTACAAACCTATCAGCTTGATGAAAATATTTATCTCAAAAAAAATTCTTTAAAGGCTTGAGGTAAGAGGATGAATAATAAGTATCTTCGAAAATTTCAGGATTCTCTTTACATAGAAATTGTTGAAAATCATAATTTGTCCATCTGATCACCAGACTGCTTTGCATTTTCAACAAGAGCAGATGTCTTTGTTTTTCAATTCCCACCCTTTTTGGATCTTTGTACTCTTTGTCCTCATATCTTGGACTTCGTAATGCTGTGGCACTCATTGTTTCCAATTCTACAACCCCTGAGTCCCATGGTTTCCCTGATCTACCTCCACACAACATCTCATTTCCACCCTGTATGCTGACTGTCTGAGAACATGGACAGACCCAGATACATATCGCAAAATCCTCGAGCCTGCTTAGTGTTCTCCTAGGGCTGTGCAGTGTACAACATATGTGTGATTTGCAGTAGCCCAGAAGTAGGATCCTGCTGGGCATGGGCAATAGAAATAACCTTAAAACCATGCAAAAGGTTTGCTAAGAACACCTTCGATATAAAATTAATTAATCTGAGTGCAACTACAGAGAGGGCCAAAGGAATACCCATAATATCACACCACAAAAGAACAGTTCCAGGAATGAAATGTAATTAAGTTCCCCCAGTCCAATGACAAAAACGGCCAAAAGGGTAGTTTGCTCAGAGGTCACTTAGGATAAGGAAATGCCTTATTCTCCAAAGAATCCAGTTCTGAACATATCCCACTCTAGGGTAAAATAAAAACTACTATACTAACTGTTGTAAGTATTCATCCTTATTTGTATAACCTAACTACATTTTTAAAAATCTAAACTTAGGTCTTTAAAATCTAAGCTCAATGAAAATCCATGAAATATCTTCAAATGAAGTTTTATATTTGCTGATATTTTTAAATAGCCAATGTAAAAATGTAGTCAGAATGATCTAATTTTAAAAACTCACTAGCACTTTATTCATCTGATCATTTGCTTTGTTCTCATAGAATGAAGACTCCCTAGCTTGGCTAGCATCACCTGCCAAATTACAGGTCCATCAGCAAGGCAGCTGTTGGGCACATCTCTTCCACTATTCTATACCATCCTCATTCCTTTGTGCTATAAAGGGAATGGTAGATGGACTAGAAAGAGCAATGAGACATGAATAGATGATCTCTATGGTGTCTTCTAGATTGAAGAGTTCGGGGCCTGAGATTACAAACTAAATTACTCATTTAATTCTAATTCTGCCTACATGGTACTCTTTACATTTATATTCAGTAATTACAGTAAAATAGAGTTTGGGGATGATTGCTGCATCAGGCTTGTTGTAACATCTCATTCTAGAAATTTTTATTGGATTCATAGACTGCTGCATTTTCCTCTCCAGTGATGAGCCTTCCTGATACCTATTTTAGTTTTTATGTTTAGAACAAAATCAAAGTAACATGGGCACATAGTTTTAAAATATATACAGCATTGAAAATTTCATTCTTCATGGCTAATCGCAGGGGCAAACTTTTTTAAACTCTTCTGAAATTTATCTCCATATTTCTGTGTAATGGAGTTAGTGTTATCATTTCCTAACATGTACCTTTTGTCCTAAATCTATTGACTTCTTGTTGTGGCAGTTAAGGATTCAGCTTTTTTATGTTTTTGCTATTCCCCTTCACCCTTTCAATATGGAGATCATAATTTTTGGTTAAATCAGTAATCAGTAATCAGTGTTGAGATTATCATGGCTATGTAAAGGTCATTTGTGGCTGAATATATTGTGATTTGTATTTCTTTTCTTGACTATTTTTCATGAAATTAACAATATCTTTTTTTCCACTTTCATACAAAGTTTTCTGCTATCTCTCTTTTGAAAATCTGTAATAAAAAAAGTAATAGGAGCAAAGGAAAGGGAAACAGTGAAGAAGCCAGCCACATCATAGACAATTTTAAATTTTGGAAGCCCATGATTTTGTAAAAGAGAAGTGCTATATTTATTAATGTCCCCACACTTTACCAGTTTTTCCCCCAATATGTACATTTTAGGGAAAGTTTGACAAAAATTTTCTCCTCCCTACATTTGAAATAGCAATGGCTTTTGCAAAAACAGCCTGCTGTAAGCAAAATATGATTTGTTTTTTAATCAGAGGATGCAAGGGGTCAAATAGAAAAAGAAAATGGTTGCTCTCTAATGACAGGAAAGAAGCAGGGGGAAGGAAATTAATAGTCCCTTTTTAAAATATTTATGCTGCTGCTCTCATTATTGTTCTTTTTTATTTCTATTTTATACTTCCTTAAGCCTGTGCTTCCAGTGTAGGTAACACAGGCCGCATATTCTTCTTTAAATGTAAATTAATTAAATTTAATTCAACTTAAATTAAAAATTCAGTTCCTTGGTCTCACTAGCCACATTTCAAGTGCTCAGTAGTCACATGTGGATAGTGGCTATTCTATTGTGCAGTGCTGACTTAGAACATTTGCATCATCAGAGTACATTCTATCAACAACACTGCCCTAGACAAATAGGATAGAATTATTAAGCATGATAAAATATATTATTCCTATTTTATGAGAGCACTGAAGCAAAAATCAGACTTACACAGGCTGTCTGAATCTCTTTGAGGGGAGTAATTTATTATTTTACTAAAAAATATTTTGATAGAGAAGTAGTAGGTTCACAACAAAATTGTGTAAAAAGGACAGAGTTCCCATATGCCATCCCCTTCACACACACAGTTTTCCTTATTAGTATTAGCATTAGTGGGGTACTTTGTTACAGTTGATGAATCAATATTACTATATTATTAATTATAGTCCATAGTTCCATTAGGGTTCACTCTTTGTGTTGTATAGTTCTATGTTTTTTTGTGCATAGCTTTATTCTGATAACATATAAATCTAAAATTAATCATCTAAACCACTTTCAAATATATAATTCAGTACTGTTAATTACTTTCACAGTGTTGTGCTACCATCAACACCATCCGTTACTAAAACTTCCACCAGCCACAAACAAAAGCTCTGTGCCAATTAAGCACTGACTTCCCATTCCTCACTCTCATGCCTGTTCTTTGATAACCTATAATCTAATTTCTGATTCTCTGAATTTGCATAGTCTAACTATTTCACATAAGTGAGATCATGCAATATTTGTCCTTTTGTGTCTAGCTTACTTCACTTGACATGATGCCTTCAAGGTTCATTCATATTGTAACATGTATCAGACCTCTGTTCCTTTAGCATGTGAATAATATTCCACTGTGTGTACTACCACATTTGTTTATCCATTCATCTGGTGATAGATGGGTTTTAATAAACAATTGTAGAAGTTGCAAAGAAACAGGAAGTGATGGCCCAGGCAAAGGAGAAAATCAAAGCATTAGAAAACTATCAATGAAAAGGACTGACTTGAGATATGCAAGGCAAAAATTTTTAAAACTGTCTTAAATAGGATCAAAGAGAATGGACAAAGAACTAAAAAATCAAGGAAATGATAAGTGAACACAAAGAGAATATCAATAAAGAGATGAAAGGAAACAAACTGAGCTGAAGACCACAGTAATAGAAATTAAGAAATTAAAATTCTCTAGTGGTGTTCAACAGAGGATTGGAGCTGGAAAAAGAAAGAATTAACGAACTGGAAGATAAAGCAATTGAAATCATCTAGTGTGAGGAGAAGAAAAAGGAAAGATCAAAAAATAATAATAACAGAGCCTGAAGAATCTGTGGAGCACCATCAAACATTTCAATATATACATCATAAGATTCCCAGAAAGGGAAGAAAGAGAGAAAGGAACAAGGAGAGTTTTCAGAGAAATAATAGCTGAAAACTTTCCAAATTTAATGGAAGACATTAATATAAAATCCAAGATACTCAACAAACTCCAAACAGGATAAACCCAAATAAATCCTCACTATCACATATTTTAATCAAACTCTAGGGTGCCAAAGATAATGAGAGATTCTGCAAACCACAGGAGAGAAGCAATGGATTCCATAAATGAGAGCTTCAATAAGATTAAGTGCCTATTTCTCATCAAGAACAATGGAGGCAAGAAGCCAATGGGAAGACATATTTGAAGTGCCAAAACCAAGAAAATTGTCCATTAAGAGTTCTCTATCTGGCAAAACTGTCTTTCAAAAATAATGGAGTGATTAAGGCATTCCAGGATAAACAAAAACTGAAGGAGTTTGTCACTACTAGACTGGACCTTCCTAAGATGCAACAGAACCTGAAAGGAAAGGACAATAGCGCAAAACCACACGAAGAAATACAAATCTCCATTAATAATAATGGCATGGGTAAATAAAAATTCTTGTACTATTATAATTTTGGTTTGTAACTCCACTTTTTAATATCAACAGGGTCTAAAAGGCAAAATGCTTACAATATAATGTGAAATCAGAGATACTGTACTCACATTGTAAAAACATGATATTTGTGACAAGAACTGCTTAAAGGGTGGGGGTGAGAAGGGTAGAAGGACATAATTGTGCATACTATTGGAGTAAAATTGATATAAAGCAAATGAGATTGTTATAGATTCATGATGTTAAATTTAAGCACAATTGAAAACTACAAACACAGTTTCAGAGAATATGTAACAGCATAGAGACAGAAAGCAGAGTACAGTTTGTGAGGGGCTGGTGGCAGGGGGAATGAGAAGTTAATGCATAATAGGTATAGGGGTTCTCTTTGAGGAGATGGGAATGTTTACAGTGGGAGGTGGTAAAGCTATTGCAACATTATGAAGTGGTTAATGCCACTAAATTGTATGCTTGGGAGTGTTTTTTCTGGGAAAGTTTAAGTAGTATATATATATTCACAATCAAAAAATGAAAAAGAAAGAGCAACTAAAATGCCAATGCCAATAAAATTCAGTACATGATCCTGGATGGGAAAACAATGGAGGAGAAAAGGCTTGATAGGATATAATTGGTACATGTGAAAAAATTGGAATATAGACTGTAACCTTCATCTCAATATTAAATTTTTGGAATGTGGTAACTGTACATAAGGTGGTTATCCTTGTTCTTAGGAAATGTATGTGGCAGCCTTAGTTCATAGAGCATGATGTATGCAACCTACACTCAAGTGTTTAAAAACTGGTTGATAAATAGCTAAAAAGACAGACAGATGGAAAGATAGATGATAGATATATTAACAGGTAGATAGTGGATAGAGAGAATATGGCAAATGTAGCAAAATGTTAAAATTGGTGGGTCTGGATTATCTGGAAGAATAAATGTTGGTGTTCTCTGTATAAGTTTGCATTATTTTTGCAAGTCTCCTGAAAGTTTGAAAGTATTTCAAAATAAAGAGTTGAAAAAAAATAACTAAGACTTCCTGGCTTTCAAGCTCAATCTACTAAGCAATACTTGAAAGAATGTGACTTATTAGAGGAAGAACAATATGTTTTCTATTCTGGAGCATGGCGCATGAGGGGACAGTGTTAGCATATCAGGGGGAGGTGAATGGCCAGGTACATATGGCATTCATAAAATATGTTACGAAGTTTAGTTTTATCCCAAGGACAATAGTACAACACTCAAGAGCTTCGAACAGCAATATAACTTAATCAGAATATATATTTTTTGGAAGCATCTCTCAACTTTATGGAGTAGGGAGGCTAGAAAGAGGATAAGTTCAGAGTCAATCTTATCTGGGTTCATATTATTTTCCATCTGTTACAATCTGAATGGTCTTGTACAAGTTCCTTAATTTCTCTGTATGTCAGCTTCTGACTTGCAAAATGGAACTAATACTACTTCATGCAGTTGTTAAGATTAGATAAGTAGAGGGAGGTATGTAAAGTGCACAGTTGGGTACATGGTACTTAATAGGAATTTTATGAGGTTAGTCCATAACCCTTCTCTTATTCCCAAATGTTTATATTGAAAATATCAAGAGACATGAAGCAGAATTTATGCAAGTTTATATTGTATTTGATTCCATAACTCAAGATGATTCATACATGTTTTAATTTCTGGGAAGCACAAGAAATTTGAGACTTGGAAACTAGCTTGCCAATTATGCATTGACAGCCCTGAGTACAACATCAGAATAGAAATGAATACCTAATAATTGAGTGGAAGGCACATAGTACTGAATGCAAAGCATCTACCAACTCCTCTAAGACCCCCAAAACACCATAAAATGGATTTTCTGTTAGGTATAGACATAGTAATGAAAGGAGAAAATAGTTTTCCTCATATCAAAAATGCGGCCACCATGATCCAGTCAGACAGGGTCCCCAGCCATGGGAGGGACACCCAGGCCGACACCCATGGTGCTGTGTCCATTGGCATGCTGCCAATCTTCAAGCGATGCATATAATTTACATTTTCTATAACTGAGTGAAGATGTATGATCACACTTATTGAAGTCATTTGTATGATTTGAAAGCTTTACACCAGAGAATCGCATACTTGATTTTTGTTTGATTTTTTTTGTCATTCAGGTATCTGTTCAAACATCATACCTTCAAAGGGGTCCTCTGTGACCAGGCAGCAGTTTTCCAAAATGCTAAGATTCACTAAAAGGATCAAATTTAATCTTTGGCAATAAATATCATCAGTTTTTTCAAAGTGACAGTCTCATTCAGTTCATTTTCAAATAAATGTGTGCCAAATATTCAAATCTGAACAAGCAGTTGTTTATTTAAGTAAAAAATACTCTTCATGAAAAAGGCAGCTAGTTCATCTCTCAATTCAAACAATTGCACACTTATTTTTTCGTTTAGATAACCATGGTATTTTGGGTTTGCAGTAAAAGTGCCTTTTGCATATTTCCCAATTCATCACACAAAATATTAAAAAGATACACACCCTAAGGTCAAGATTTAATACAATTAATATTTTTTTCTATTTCAGTAAAGACAGTCTTAAGTGAAATGAGCGTTTGTTTCTGCAAGTACATGGCAGTGAAGAATGCGATGATTAGTTGTACAGTTTGGTGGCACTGTCTTGAACCAATAGTTTACCTAACATTACTTTTGAACTATCTCAAGTGCATGCAATACTTAATTAGGATATGGAATAATGTTAAAATCAACGATAAAATCTGGGCTTTTGTTATTCTCTGAAGGTAGAGCATATCATGTAGAACTATGTATATCAAAGAGAGGAAACACAAATGCATACAACTGAGACTCAAAAATGAATATAATCACATAAACTATGGATAATGGATAATTTTAATTAATAAATAATTAAAATAATAATTATTTATAATAAATAATGGATAATTTTCTGGGAAAATATAAGTTGCCAAAATGTCCACAAGAGATATGGAAAAGCTTGGGAAAATATTAACTGTGTAACTTAATATAGTGTTCCTTAATTTCATCTGTACAAATAAAGAGGATGAGAATAAGCAAGAAAATGTGGGTCGAAAACAATAACAATGGTGCACTTCTATCAGATATTAAAATATACATGAATATATTGAGAGATGAATGGAATAAAATAGAAAGTACAGAAATGGACATATCACTTTCATCACCATCATCACCATCATCACCATCGTCATCATCATCATCATCGCCTCATCATCACCATCACATCATCGTATCCTCATCCTCATTGCATCCTCCTCATCACCATCCTCCTCACCATCATCGCATCATCACCATCATCATGGCTAACGTTTCTTGAGTGCACCCTATTCCAGACACTGTCTTAAGCTCTTAATATGCCTTCATTTGAAATCTTCACAGCATTGCTCTGGGGTTTCTGTAGATAAGGAATTGAGTCAGAATTTAAGTGCTTGCCTCATATCATGCAACTTGGATATGGTTCAATCACTGTATAAGGGTTTTTTATTGATGAAGCATTTTAAAACAGTAGGAAATAAATGATGCACTGTCTAATGCTGATGAGAAAACTATCTGCTTAAAAATTAATTTAAATTCCTGTTTGATTTAAGAATTTAATTTAAAATGGAATGAAATTAGAAAAAAGGAAGTGGAATTGTGTTAACTGGCAAATAGCTTGCAAAAATTAAGTTATATCCTTACCTCATAATTTCCCAGGAAAACACTAGAGACAAAAGATTAACTATAAAAAATAATGAAAACCATTAAAATGATTATAGAAAATACAGCCGATTATTTTTGTGTTCTTAGAATGCAGAAATTCTTTCTAGTTATTTCACAAAGATTGCAAATAAGCAGTAAATTTGATTACATAAGCACATAAGATGTGTATGGTAAAAAGGACCACATAAATACTAAAACATGAAGACTAACCTGGAGACAATCTTTGCAACATATATGATATGCATAGGATGAAAAGTCTAAATATATAAGGCACTCCTACAAATCAGTAAAAAATAAACAGCATAAAATGGTTCAAATCTAAGAGGACACAACCCAGAAAAGGAGAAAAACAATGGGCAATAGATATCCAGAAAATTTTGATATTACAAGTAATCAAAGGTATACCAATAAAACTGTGTTTTAATATTAGGTAGATAGTGATTAAAAGAGTAATGTCAACGTGGGGAAATAAGCCCTTCCAGGTCAACTGTTGTTGGGGAATTTTTCTGGAGGGAAATTTGATAAGTATTAAAAACCCTTTAAAATGCCCATACAAAATGCCCAGAAATTCATTTTACCATATTTTACCTCAAATAAATAATAAAGAATATTGTATGTGCAAGTTTATGCAGTAAAGTACAGTTTATAATAGTAAAAATTAGAAACTTTCTAAATGCATGTGATTTACAATCTTAATTTATGCCTAGACATTCTATTCCTTTCAAAAAAGGACTCATAGCCATATTATCGACCTAAAACAGTGTCAATATATGTATGTGTATCTCTACAGATAAACTTGGAAGGTTTTATACAGGAACAATGGTCATCATTGTTTTTTCTTTTTCTTATCGATTTATGTTAATATAGAAATGTTCTGAAAAGAGATTTTATTCATTTTTATAACAGAAAAGTATTTGTTATTTAAAATCCTGAAAGGGAAAAGTTGATTTGTAACCATTATGCTATTGTTAAGAAATGATGTCAGCAATGATTAAATTGGAGTGAACTCATTAGAATATTATATATAGTTTATTAAAATTTTCATTTCTAATTAAAGTATAACCATCTAATTTTAGAAAGGTGAACATAACCCAAACAATTTAAACAGGGGCCAGGAGAATTGGTATTGCAGATAATGCTAAATGTGCCTTACTTATTCAGATTTTTTGTTTGTTTCTCAGCTACTGTTTAAACATTTCTTTTGGAAATGTTTCTTTTATTTGGATTTTTCCATTTAAATCCTTATGGAAAATCCAAACTTCCTATCTCCAGATAGCTGTACATAATCTAATTTGGGGCTAGATCAGGTTGCTAACTTGAATGTTTTGCTTGGAACTTCCATGAAATTAAAGGCAAACTGGATTAGTAATTAAAGCCTACCCTCCAAGCAGAATATGTTTTGACACAATTTGTACCACAGAGGTTGGAAACTGGATGCTATCTTGCCAGATCCAGCCCAGAGACAGGTTTTCTTTGGCCCAAACGAAGTTTTAAAAAATACTGAATTACTCAACCACTTAAAAATTATTTCATACAAAAATCTGAAATTTGGGACCCTAGGTCCATTCCTGCTTCCCCACATGGTAAGAATCTTCTGGAATTGAGTTGCCGCAAGCCTCCTGGATGGGACCGTCTCACCCATCTGTCACAGAAGATCTGTACTCATGACTATCATTTGCCTGACTTTTGTATAAAATTTGAATATATGATTACTTCTTTAGGCTAGATCCATATCGTACCTGACACAAATGATTTCCCAACAGGCTTGCCGTGTTATCACAGGAACTCTCTACAAATTTCCAAGGTAGAGAAAAAGTGTATATCATGGGAAAGATTAATTCTTTCATTCTCACATTAACAAATGTTAACATATGTTCTAGGAGAGAGCCGAGTTCCTAGTAATGACCCACAGGATAAGTGTTCGTAGGGATGGAATCAGAAGCAAGGGTACCAAACATTTAGGAAAATCTGGTGATCAGGCTATGGAGAGGAAAAGTTAAAATGGGCAGTCCATAGTGCAGCAGAACTAATTTACTTTTGAAGTTAGTGTGTAAAAATTCCCTGATCTGCTAGAATACAACACAGATTCTAGAAGATTAAAAATCTACTACATTGTTTTTTGTAGAATTGTGAAGCTGATGTAGGCTTTTAAATATGTGTTTAGATATGTGACTTTTTAAAATGAGAGCAATGTGTAATGTTTTTAATTTTATGTGGTAGTTTAATATCAAAACTATTTCCTAATTCTCATTCTTTTCCAGATTTTCATGAAAAATAATTTTGAAATCTATTATTTTCTATTCTATACACATGCGATCAGTCTATTTTTGACATTGCTCCAAACAGAAACATGATTAAACTTGAAACTGAACTTTTCATGTCACTATTAATAAAATGTGTATTAAATCCATATTTTAAATCCCCCAACAGCTTTCCTTTTTTTTTCTTTTACTGTATTCAACTATTTCAATTTTGTCTCAACTAATTTTGAAGTTGAAACTTACCAGAGTCAGCAGTTGTCAGAATAGTTTGCTGCCCTGAGGTATAAATTGGGTCAGAGTATGGAGTTCCAATTTAGAGAAATTTGACTCATTCTAAAACATTTACTAAGATACTTATCGAAGCTGTAAAGAGGAATGACCTGGTTTCTGCTTATAAGCTGGCAATGTAGCCAGGCAGAAAGTTTGCTAACTAGTACAATTTGATAACTCTACTAGTAATCTGAGGCAACTGGCAATGGAGCAAAGGGGAAGGAAAGATTAATATTGCCATGAAAATTGAAAAGGTTCAGAAAAGAAATAAAATGAACTGAACTTTGAAGAGGATTATAATTTTATCACAAGATGAAGGGATGTGTGAAAACATATGGCAGGTTCAGGGAGCCATGAGTAAGTTCACAAGTTTGGAAAATAACTTCAACAAGAGATAATACTGTTAAGTGGTATTGGGACCAGATGGTGGAGTGTTTTACATTGAGATGTAGTTCCAGGAAAATTGAGAGCAACTGGGAAATACGTACCAAAAGTCTAGGAAGTTGCACACACTTTTAACAATTTCATGTCTAGGAGTTTATTCTGAGAAAATAATGAGTATCAGACAATATGAGTTAGCAGCAAGTATGTACCTCACAGCATTATTTAGAATACAAAAAACTGCAACATCTGAAATGAGTATCTATAGAGGATTGAAATAGTGGGAAACAGCCCTTTAGAATTACCTACCTTTTGATTTATAAGGATGAAATTTTACAGTTAAAGCAAAATTAATTAGACAAACACCAGCTCACAACATATAATGAAAGTGTTCTTTCCTCTAATTTTCTCAAGACTTGTGCTATTTCTTACATCCCCTTCTGCAATCTTTCCATCCACTTTAATAATTTGAGAAGAAACTCGTATTTAGTCAAGGCAGGGAAATGTGGCTGGTTGGCAAAGTGAGTTTTTCACATAGTTAGGTTTCCACATTTATATCCATTGTTTCACCTTCTTCTTTTGGTACCCCGTATTCATACGCTTTCTTTATATTTATTAGAGCTGACATTGCCATTTATGCCTAAAAAACATTCTTAGCATGCACAGGATGCACTGGGTAAGCCAGCCTCCTGTCTAATGCAGGTCTTTTATTCACCTTCAACTTCACTAATGACTTTTTTTGCATACGGCATTTGCCTGGCTGCCTGAATTCAAATTCTGACCACACCATTTTTTACATAGATGACTTGGGAATGGACTCAGTCCTTCTCTTCTTCAGAACTCATCATTAAAAATGGGGAATAAAAATATTACTTCTGGGCGGTACAATGGTGGTTCAGGGGCAGAATTCTCACCTGCCATGCTGGAGACCTAGGTTTGATTCCCAGAGCCTGCCCACGTAAATAAAAAATTTTTTTTAATTTAAAAAATACTTCTTCATAAGACCATTGTGGGAACCCAACATAAAGCTCATAAAACAATTTTTGCTACATAATCAGCTAACACTTTCAGTCATCAACCAATGAAGAAACAAAGGTAGATTCTTCATGGTAGTACTGAAAATATGATCCCTAGGTTTCTGTAAGTCACATACATTCAAGCTCAACACTTACATTACAAACTCAACACTGACATTACCAACTCACCATTTTTTTTAAATGCCAACATCAACTCTTCCCCTATACTGTTCACCTTTCCCGGGAATGCTGCCACTCCCCCCTTTTTCTTTCACTTCATTTTGTCATAAAAACTTAAACTCATCTTTGGCTTTTGTATTTTTCTAATATTCTTGACATGATCAGCCACAAAACCTGATTGTTTTTATACTCAGATTTTCATGACATAACATTAAGATTATTTGACTGGTCTCCATAATGTTTTGCCTAGCTACTTAATAGATTGCTGCTCAACACACTACCTTGAAATGTCATTTGAGCAGGTTATTTTCCTGCTAGAGAATATCCAATGTTCTCAGAGACTGATTTAAACTTGAACTTAGCATTCAAGAACCTTCATGATGTCACTACCATTTAATTTTCCAAATTCGTAAACCACTCCAATGGAGTTAACTTCCATTTGCAGTTGTTTTCAGAGGACACAGAGAAAAGAGCTGCAGGACTGGAAAGCATGACAGAGTCCTCAGTTTTCATACTGCATAGCTTGTGCCTGAAAGTTCAAACTTCCAGGATTGGGAATTTTTTTAAAAAATGAATTATTTGCCAACATGAAAAGGAAGACCAATAGAATATAAATAACTGCTAATTTTGTATAATAAAACTGGTGGCCAAATCAACACTACAGCTCAATTTTCCTATAAACTGGTCTTCTCTTTGTTTCCAGCACAAACCATAATCATTCCTCAGTTGATATCCCAGGCTGAGTATGCATTATTATTGTCAGGTTTTAAAAGTTTTACCAGTCTGCTGGTTGTCAAATAGTATCTCCCGTGGTTTTAATATGCAGTTGACTAATTGCAATTGCCTAATTACTAGTGATGTTACACAACTTTTCTTATATTCATTGGCCATTCCTCAGTTGGTATCCCATGCTGAGTATGCATTATTATTATTGTTATTACTAACTATATTAACTTACAAAAAATTATAAAAATAATATGTGGATACCCATGTATCTATCACCCACAATAAAATATAAAACATTAAATTAAATCTTTGAAGTTTCTTATGTATTTCTCTGCAATCTAATCCCTCTTCTTAAACTTCAGAGGAAACCAGACTTCTGCATGTCTTTATACTTTTAAGCCATTGCCATCTCTAAACAATGTATAGTATTATCTGTTAATTTAAAATTTATGATTAATGTATCCTTCTGCAACTTGGCTTCTTATTCAGTATTATACCTTTGTGATTCATCACATAGATTCATATAGTTTTAATTCATTTATTTTCCCTCTTGTATATATTTTTATGTATGACTGCATCCATTGTCTTTTTGATGGATATTTAATTTCTATCTGATTTTATTTCATTCATTCATTCTTTTAACAAATATTTATCAACCATTGATGATAAAAAGGAAAATAAATCTTCTGTACTCCTGAAGCTTATGTTATAGCACAAATTTTTCCCATGGTAAAAATGAACAAAGATTTCTCCAAGGTATATTTCTAGCAGTGAAATTTCTGGGAAATTGGTTATTTACATCTTTAACTTCAATAGATATTGCCAATTTGTTCTCCATAAAGATTGTACTTGAATAATAGAATTTTTTTTGTCTATATTCTTACTAATATTTGGCATTGTCAGGTTTTAAAAGTTTTACCAGTCTGCTGGTTGTCAAATAGTATCTCCCTGTGGTTTTAATATGCAGTTGACTAATTGCAATTGCCTAATTACTAGTGATGTTACACAACTTTTCTTATATTCTTTGGCCATTTATGTTTTCTGTATTTTGCCCAGTTTTTCTGTTAGAATATTTATAGTTTTAATTGATTGTTGATGTTTTCATTGGTTGATATATATTTTTTTAATTTGCATATGGGCAGGAGGCACCAGGGATCGAAATCCAGACCTCCAGCATGGCAGGTCGGCGCTCTGCCTGCTGAGCCACAGCAGCCGCCTTGATTTTTTTGTTTTGTTTTGTTTTGTTTTGTTTTTGCTTGCTCATCTTAATGCCTTTCAAAAAAAGTTTTATAAATTTCTCTATGAAAGTCTTATACTTCTTTTGATAAATTTAGTCTTACCCTATGTTATGGTTAAGTTCATGTGTCAGTTGTTTGGTTAAGCAAGCACAGGCTTAATAGTTGCTGTGAGAATATTTCCTGGATTTAAATCGTCATCAAGTTGATTGCATCTATGGTTGATTACATCTACAATACAAAGAGATTGCCTTCAACAATGAGAAATGTTTCATCCAATCAGATGAAGGCTTTAAAAGGAGAACTGATGATTTCAGCAGTCAGAAGAAAATCTTTTCATCTCTACGTCAGCTGGCCAGCTTCTCCTGGGGAATTTGTCGAAAATCTTCATTGGAGTTTCCTGCTTGCAGCCTGCCCTAGGGAATTTGGATTCCTGCATCTCTACAGTTGTATGGGACAATTTTACAAAATTTCATAATATTTACAGATCTCTCCTGCTGGATCTGTTTCCCTAGAGAACCCTGACGAATACACCCTCTATATTAACTTTTATAGATGGCATTTGTAAATTATGTCTTCTAAATGTGGTTATGAAGAAGTATGCAAAAAAAAATTTTAACAGTCTAAATTAGGTGTAGGCCAGATTTTCTATTAAGGTCCAGACAGTAAATATTTTATGCAATATGGACCAAGAAGCAAAAATCAAGCAAGCAACTACTCCCATGAAATAGTATTAGCTTTTTTTTTATATTAAAAAAAAAACTCATGGGTCATTGAAAAATAAGCCACAGAACAAACTTGGCCTGCAGGTTTTAGTTTGCTGACCCCTGATTAAAATCATAGCAGACTTTCCAAGCTCTATAAAATGTAACAGTTTGTAGATTGGTGTGAGTTTCCAAGTGAAGCAATCGTATCATCTATGAATAAGGACAGTTTTACTTTTCTTTCCAATCATCATAACTTTTTATTCTTATTTTTTGCAGTTGGTTAGGATTTCCAGGAAAACATTTAATAAAGGTGTTGATGGTGGGCATCCTGCTCTTCCTTTTCATATAAAAGGAAAATCTAAATCTTTTACCATTGGCATGATGTTCACAATGGCTTCTACAGATGTCTTTATCATCTTAAGGGACTATCTGCTATTCCTAGTTTTCTGAGTTATTTTTAACCATCAATGTACATTTAATCATATATTTAATGCTTTTTTATTTACTTATTAAGATTATTATTTCTTCCTCTTCTAATAACTAAAGTAAAGCATATAAAGAGATTTTCTGATATTAAACTATTTTATATTACTGATATTAATCTATTGCTCCATTAGACATAACTATTATATTCATAATTTTTCATCTGTCCTGAAATATAAGTTGGCTTATAAATTTTCTTTCAATTTTTGGTAATGTATCTTTTTGAAAATAATATCTTTTTGTGGTTTGGCATTACTGCTATACCAGCTGCATAAAGTTTATCGGAGACTATAACCACTTTATTATTCTTTGAAAAGCTTGTTTGGAATTGAAATTTTCTGTTTCTTCTATTACAGAACTCACCGCTGAAAAATGTCTGAGACTACTAGGTTTAATTGTGTGTGTGTGTACATTTTTAGCTATCAATTCAAATTCTTTATGTTAATCTATGTCTATAGAAATTTTTATTTCTTAAGAAATTAAGTTCAATATGGTACGTTCTAGGAAATTTTCTATTTTATCCAAATTTTCAAGTTTATTGGCATAAATCTGTGCTACGTTGAGTTTTAAAGTATTTTCTTATGGAAATTTCTCAAACATATATCAAATAGAAAGAGCCGTAAGATGGATTCTCACGTATCACACAACTTTAATTATATAAGCATTCTGCCAGTTCATTTGCTCTATCTCTCTTCACACACTTTTATTGGTATAAATATTTTAAAGCAAAACCAAGAAATACTCACTACATCAAGTATTAATTAATAAATTAATAATAATTCATGTATGAATTAAATTAATATTTTCCTTCAATTTTTGGTAATGTATCTTTTTGAAAATAAATTGACACATGCTTATGCTTAGTCTCATTTGCTCTGTAGGTTTTCACTTAGAATTAATAAGTTTCAACACTCATCTGGCTTGGTTGGTGATTTTTCATTCATGGCTAAAAACTTTCCTATAATTACAAGATAATATTGTAGGATGGGAAAAAATTCAACTTGGAATTAGAGAACCTGGATTTTAGTCCCCACTTACTATTTATATAAGACTTGGGAAGTTATTCAGTTCTTCTGAATCTGTTTCCTTATTTGGAGAAACAAAGCCAAAACACTTGGCTCCCAGAGAGAAAAAAATTTATATATGTATAAAATAAGTTATTTGTAAATTTTTTAATGCTATAGAGAATTCCATGGGCAAAAGATATGAAACACTATGATTATTGCTAATTTCTCTCCATTCTGAACAAATAATTCAATGTGCTTAATATACTGATGGCATACAAGTAGTTGCAGCTCAATATATCAATCTGTTATGTTTGTCCTACGATATTAAAAATGAGCCTAAATATTGAAGAAAATTTTTATAGAAGAGGAGTATTTAATAATAGTCTTACTGCTGCTTTGGTGATATTTTCCACTATTCTTTTTATGATTTATATTTATTTAGAGGTGAGAATAAGAATTCTTTAACTTTTCTGGAATACTACTCTGATAATTAAAACAAAAATCCTAGGGGTCTGTGTATTTGTGCATGTTCCATCTACCGCTTGTTATTTCATTTATTTTGTAACACTTGTTTTAAAATTTTATATTGGCTCATAGTTTTAACAGTCAATTTTTAGTTGCTAAAATATAAATGAATAAGGAGTACATGAGTTAGGTTGTCTTTTTCTACATGCTTGTTTAACCGTAGAACTGGATAAATGCTGGAGTTGATCTCAGTAAAGAAGAGAAAAGGAATAGAGAATGATTGGTAATTAGCTATCACAGTTGAGCCTAAACTAGAATATGAAATGGGATTGTATCAGAAAGTTGTCCCTGCTTCCCACCTCCCTCCCAATTAGTTGGCATAGTGATATGAAGAAATGTATCAGCACCTAAGGTCTGTTTCAAATACTTAGCTATTTAACACTTACACACACACACAGAACCTAGTATTTACTGTTTGTCTTTGTAACAAGACACATGGTTTTTAATACAAAGAGATATGAGGAAATTATCTTAATAAAATATAAAGGACATGTATGTATTTTTCTTATGCTCCTCTTCTGCCTTTTGGGTGATATTTGAATCTTAAACATCTTCTTCCCACAACTACTTTTAACATCAATCCATTTTGGCAATGGCAATAGCCCAGGTAAGATTTTTCACACTGGCTGATGACCGAACATTAGCTAATTTTACCACCCTTCATTATCGCTAGTAATTGAAGAAGCTATTTTAGCACATATTGGATTGATGTGCTAAGCCAATGGGCATATTGAGTGTTAGCTTCTCATTTCTGGAGACAATATAAAACTATAAAGTGACCAAATTTTTAAAATGCTTCAATTTATACAGAAACTATACAATTATACAATTATAACATTTTTTTACAATATAAATCACTTCACCATAAAAATATTAAAAACTTCTGCACTTCTATCCATGACTACACATGGAGGATAGATGTTGAACCATAAACAATGACAAGAAGAAACTATTCAGAATAAGAGATCAACAACTTGCTCAAGCCATCATAAAATAAAATCTAATTTTGCTAATGCACATATTATTAATGTATGATTCAGTTGATATGCACCATTATAGCATACTAGCTAGGTGTTCTGATTATTCAAACATTGGTTCTGATTGGTTAGTTCTTATGAATACCAATTGCTAAAAATATTGAACATTATCACTGTTTAAAACTAATTTTCTTGTTTTTATGTGATATGTGATTCTGAACTAGATACTATTAATAAAAGGAAAGGGAGGAAAATTTGTGAGAAGTGCCTAAAGGTAGTGAAAACTTAGATGCGGAGAACACAAGATGGTTTATGATTGAATTTGCTTACATCTACTAGTTTTGAAATCTCTAGAAAGAATAGCATAATAAAAAATCAAGGCAAATGCTTTCAAAGGGTTTTAGAAAACATATGCAACATATAGTGCTGCCACAGGACTTAGAAGCCAAAATGTGACTTGTCAGTAGTCTTATTTCAATTTATGTGAGGAATAAACTGCAACTGTGACACCGTCAGATTTTTAGTGTCCAAGAGAGCTCCACGTGAAAATATGGAAATGAGTAGAACTTGACAAGAGGTCCTTAAGATCATATAAAGCAAACACTGATGAGCTCCAGAAATAATTGAGGAAGAACAGAAGAAGGCTGGACTAGGTACTGAGGTCTTGCTATCATTCTCATAATGTCAGAAGGTAGCAAAATAGGGGTGATAACAATAACCTAATTTGCATAATTTTCAGTTACATAAATAAGAAAGGGATGCTACCTAAAGGCAGATGAAATAAAGGAAGAGTATATTTTATGTGCTCCATCAGGTTAAGTAACTGTCTCATATTCATTATGAGTACTAAAGCAAAAACAACAAATAAACAGACAAACAAAAACTGTATGTAAAAAGTCACCCCACCTTCATTTTTTTAAAGGCAGGGGTGCTGAGTAGATATTTCTAAGTTAACCATAATTTTCTCTGTATAATTTGAAGATTTTATTTCACAGTCTTCTGGCTTCCATTTTTAATCTTGTTGAGAAAATGGCTATAATCTTATTTGTCTTTCCTTTTTAAGTTATGTTTCTTCCTTGAGATTTATAGCTATTTTTTAATCAGTTGAAGGAAACTCACAAACATTATCTCTTCAAACATTGCCTTTTGATTCATATGTATCTGATACATGTTTTACATCTTTTATTTTAATTACTTCACTATTTTTAAGATTTTCTCCTTCCAAGACTCTATACAGATGCCCACTAGAGCTCTCATTTTGCCTTCTATGTCTCTTAATGTTTTTAAAATATATCTTTTAATGTATTTTGCATTTTGTTCGATAATATATTTCAGTTTCTGAAATATATCTGAGATAATATATTTCTGATATATTATCAGAAATGATATTTCTGCTGGTGATAACATATTTCAGTTTCTTATTCTTCTTTCTGCTCTTTCTAATGCATTATTTAATCCCCTTAGTGACTTCATTTCATTTCCAAATTTACATGGTTATTTCTAAAAGTTAACTTCTAATTGTTTTGCTATAGGATTGTACATGTGATAGACTATATCTATTTAAATACTTTGTAGCTGACATAATAGCTGCAATTTCAATATCTGCATATTTAAGTATCTAAAGTTTTTGTTCATTTTTCATGTAACTCAATTATAGTGGCTTGACTTCTTTTACATTTATTGATCTTCAATTGACTTTATCTTATCAATTGAGAATCTAGTACAACATAAATTGGAAAATCTTTATTTCAGAGAGGATTTGCTTCTGCATTTGCTATATCCAAATTGAGATTTCAGATTCCTGAGTATCATTCATCAGTGGGGAAGTCATAGCCTCTGAGAAATAAATATGTATAAAACAAATTAACTATTGTATTAGTTTCTTAAGCTGATGGAATGAAATCTACCAGAAATGGAGTGACTTTTAAAAGGGGAATTTAATACGCTACAAGTTTACAGTTCTAAGCCCATAAAAATGTCCAAACTAAGGCATCCATGGAAAGACACCTTAATTCAAGAAAGGTTGATGGGTCCAGAACACCTCTATCAGCTAGGAAGGCACATGGCTGGCATCTGCTTGTTCCTTGCTCCTGGCTCCATTGCTTTCAGCCTCTGTTCCTGTGGGGGTTCCTCACTTTGTATCTGTGAACCTTCGCTTAGCTCCTCTAGACAAAACCCTGGCTCTGGCCTACTCAACATTTCATGGGAAGGTACACAGCAGTGTCCACGGGGCCCTCCATCTCCAAATGTCTGGGTCTCACGTCGGCTCTGTCAGTTCTGAAGCAACTGCCCTCCAAGCATCTGCATTTGCTCTGCTCTGAGCTCTCTCCAAAATGTTTCCTCTTTTAAAGGACTCTAGTAAACCAATAAAAACTCCACCCACCTGGAATGGGTGGATTCACATCTCCATCTAATCAAAAGGTCACATCCACAATTGGGTATGCCACATCTCTGTGGAGATAATATAATAAAAATGTTCTGCTCTGCAGTATTGAATCAGGATTAAAAGAAATGGCTGCCCCACAAGATTGGATCAGAATTGAAACATGGCTTTTCTGGGGTATATAAAACTTCAAACCAGCACAGCTATTCATTTAGAAAATGCCAGGAAGACACAGAAGAGTAAATGATTCTTCCCAGGGAGGGAAATGATTAAAAAAAAAAATTCTTAAAGAAGAATATACAAGTTGAGTCTTAAAGACAAAAAGAAGTGTGCTCACCTGATGGATTTGTAAGACAAAGGATGAGGCAAAAGAAATATGAAATAGCATCTGGTGCTCATTTAACAGTGAGTTCAGCAGATTCAGTAAATCAAGTGTATAAGAGAATTAAATTATAGGTAGTGGTGGTAGGACTAAGTAAACCTTCATAAATTAATGAAACAACTAAGCTACTAAAAAGAGAATTTTTCCAAATTCAGTTCATTTTTAGGGATATATATTTCTTAGATTATCAGATACAGTTGTAACATATGGCCTCCTATTATCATGATGAGATTAGATATTCATTTCAGTAAACCCTTGAGTGTGTTTTAATTAAAATGCCTTCTGAGAAAAAATGGAATTTCACATTTTTAAATAGAATTTCAAGTTGCTATAGTAACTAATAGACCTGTCACTATTTATTCTAAATAACATAAAAAGTATCTTTAAAGAGGTTAAATAATTTTCAAAATATTCTGACCATTAGTTACTAATATTAAATTGAATTGCATTAACAATTATTTAAACGTTGCATGTGAGAGAAACTGCAAAAAAGGTGTATAGAGAAAGAGAGAAAATGGAAATATCTTTTAAAAGCTTAATGGGTAAGATAGAGACCAATGTTTAATGCATATTCTATAAAAGAGGGGACCATTCTGCTTCACTGCTCAGATCATCTGTTAGTTCAAATCACTCAGTTAAACATCTATTTTTTTGTTCCCATGAAAGTCAATGTGCAAACTGCTGAAGCATAAGGTCAGCTAAGGGAAGGAAGCAGTTCCACATCCTGGAACTATAAGGCCTTTGTGGCCAAACCTCTGCAGGAATACTTGTCTCTTTCTTTCAGACCTTAAGGCAGTGGTAGCAAGAGGCCAATTGTTAAATAGCTTAAATATTTAAAAAATGTTTTACACAATATAATAAATACAATATAGGATCTGAGTGACTTTATGATGTCTTTTGAAAACCATTCATATAGTAAAATTGAACAGTGCATAATCGTGTTCTTATTTACCTTATAATGGTTGTTCTAGTTTGCCAGGCTGCTATGACAGAGTGCCACACAATGGTTGAATTAACAACATAAATTAACTGGCTATTTGGAAGTCTAGAGTACAAAATCAAAGCATTGTCTCCTCAGAGTCTGTGGCTTTCTAGCACTAGCTTGCCACAATTCTTGGAGTTCCTTGACTTGCACCTCAACCTCCTGTGACATGGCAATCTCTCCTTGTGTCTGCTCTGCTAGATTTTGACTGTGTTGCCTTCCCTGCCTCACCGTATCCTAATTTCTTTTGCTTATGAAAGACTCCAGTAATACAAATTAAGGCCCACTCTGATTCAGTTGGGCCACACCTTAACCCAAAATAGTATTTTCAAAAGATCCTATTTACACATGAGTTCATTCCCACAGGAATGTGGATTCAGAACATGCCTCTCTTTCAGGTACCTAATTCAACCTAGAGCAATAAAATAAGCAAAGTCAAGAGCTTGTGGTCAAGAATTCAAGGTTGAAGGTTAATAATAACAATGAAAGATTTCTCACACAAGTTTAAGACCTTGAAGAAAATTCTATAAATTACAAGTGTACATGTTACTTATGGACCCCGTAAAGCTCTCTCCACTGGAGGAAGCAGTAAGAAACAACAAAAGAAGCACTGACATAGAAGTAAAACAGACCTGGAATCAAATGGATCTTCCCTTGATTGCTTTATGATTCTGGTCCCTTGTCTCCCTCTGAAACTCAGTTTTCTCACACAATGTGGAAAATAATGCCTACTGCAAATGAGGATTAAGTGAGGAAATGACTTTAAGGATTCTATAGCATAGTAGCTAATAAACCCTGGTATTCTTCTCTTGCCTAACTTTTTGAAGTTTAGTAAAATGTAGTAAATTCTATCCTGACATCAAAATGTACAGTTTCTTTTTAAAATGAAAAAATTAAATAAAGGAAGCATTTAAAGTCCTGGTTTTTGTTTTCTTTTTGAGGGGAGAAGATTATGCATTACAAAGAAAGTAATTGATTTCATCGACAAAAAAGGGAAAAAAATACGTTGTGAGACCCTTGTCTTCATAGTGCAGGCATGGTTCATTATGCATATGTAAGAGTTCTTATTCCTATTGTTTTGGTTTCATCCCATTTATACTTCCTAAAATAGTGAGAAAAAGTGTGATTTTCTTCCTTTGCAATGTTTATTTTAACGGTTAAAGAAATTTAAAAGTCTGGGTTAAAATTCTCCTTATTTCTTAAAATTCCTACTTCTTAATGCCTTTCAGGCTTACAGTATTTATCTCTTCTAGTATTCATAGTTTTTATGGTATGACAGCACATAAAAATTCTTATTAAATATATCTCTGTAAAAATATTTTGCCATGAAAATTTGTAATAGGAACTAACTTTTTAAATATAAATTTCCTGAATTAACTACTTTCCTGATTTGTTTTAGCAATATTTTCTGGGTAGTATGTGTTTCCTTAGATTAGGAAGAGTTAGAAGGTATGAACATAAGACAAATGTAAATCAGGTCAAACAGAGGAAAGACTTCTATGTATTAATTGGAAAATTAAATTTATTTTATTAAATTAGGATTGGACAATTTATTAATATTTTTAAATTTAGTAAAATGAAATAAAGTTACCTTTATTAGCCAAAAGTGGTCCAAGAAACAGGTCTTTCCTCCCTAATCAAAAATCAGTTGGCCATAAACATGAGGGTTGATTTATGAGCTCTCAAGTTGATTCCATTGGTTTGTAGATCTAGCCTTGTACCAGTGCCATCCTGTTTTGATTACTGCAGCTTTTGAATAAGTTTTAAGACTAGGAAATGTGAGTTCAACACATAGTTCTCTTTTACAAGATGGCTTTGGCTATTTATTCTTCCATATAAATTTGGTGATTGCGTTTTCCATTTCAGTAAAGAAGGCTGTTGGAATTTCACACCAATTAGAATGGCTGCTAGTAAAAAAAAAAAAAAGGAAAATAACAAATGTTGGAGAAGATGTGGAGAAATGGGAACACTCATTTATTGCTGTTTGCGATGTAAAATGGTGCAGCCCCTGTGGAAGACAGTTCAGCAGTTGTTCAGAAAGTTAAATATAGAACTACCATATGACCTGGCAATACAATTACTAGGTATATACCCAGAACAACTGAAAGCCTGAACTTGAACAGATATTTAGTATCTTCACACTGATGTTCATAGCAGCATTAGTCACAATTGCCAAAATACTGAAGCATCCCAAGTGTCCACCAACCGATGAAAGGATAAACAAATTGTATACATATATAGAGTATATTGAAATATTATTAATATTATTATAATGGAATATTATTCATCCATAAAAAAGACTAAAGCCCTGAGACATGAAACAGCATGGATGAACCTCAAAGACACCATGTTGAAATAAGTCAGACACAAGTGGAAAAACATTGTATGGTCTCACTGATTTGAAATAGAATAAACAAACTCATAGAGTCAAAATCTGGAATATAGGTTACCAGGAGATGAGGAAGGGATAGGGAAAAGGAAGTTGAGACTTAAAAAGTACAGAATTCCTGTCTGGAATGGAAATGTTTTTGGAATGGAAATGAATGATGGCGATGGTAGCATGGCAGTTTGAACATAATTAATACCACTAAAATATATATATGAATGCTTTTTTAAAAGGGGAAATGTTAGATTCTATATATGGTAACAGAATAAATTGTTTTTAAATCCATGGAACTACACTACAAAAACAGTGAACCCTAAGTTAAATCATGACTATGGTTAATAGTACAATTATAAAAATGTGCTATCATCAATTGTAACAAATGTTTCACACCAACATTTATAATAGAGTGTTATATGGGAATCCTATATTTTATGTATGATTGTTCTGTAAACCTGTAACTTTTCTAATAAATAAAGAACTTATGTCCAAAATATCAAATGATATCCTTTCCTATAGAATCAATTATTGAGTAAATTTAAGAAGGAGAGAGGTTGCCAAAGACAGGAGTATGCTATAGCCCATTAATGTTTTTGAGCATAATTTACAAATCTGGAGTATTCATCAATCCTACTGTTCGACTTCAAGTTGACCTTGTACTTTACCAGCCATAATTACATACATTTGCATTGGCTATCTATGCCTTTCTCTGAATTGGATTTATGCTTCAGTTAGGCAGATTAAACATTTTTTCTTAATCTAGGAGAATTGTAAACCAGTAGCAAATTTTTATCAGAAATTTATGGTGTTTTCTCTGACGATGATTCTACTGAATTATTTTTACTGTGTTACCTAACATATACTTGACACTTTTATTAACCCATCCACAATTTCTTAGCTTGAGTGTGCCATTTCCTGTTGGACCCTGCTGATACAGAGTAAATAAGGATAGTGGCTACAAAAGGAGTATAGCTACTAGATTTGAAGCATTTTTATCCCACTAAAGAAGATGGATTTTACCCTGTAATCATGGGGGCCACTGAAGGTATTTAAAATAGGGAAGAAGAGTTTGCAAATTGTCATGTTTATCTTATTAGTAATACCCAAGTAATGCAGCTATTTGATACATGTGTAGAAACTAAAATTTCAGAATTGAGGTCATTAGGATCCAGTGGCTTAATAAAATAACAATTATCTTGCCTCTTCATTGGCTGCTGTTAAGTTATATTTAATCTAGATGGGGCAAGATGTAGAAAAGAAGGCTTATCAATATCAATTTTTTTCTCAAAAACACCTTCAAACCCCTATCCCAAAGAATCATGAACTTCCATCCCTAGTATTTGCCATTATTATCAATCTTTCCTTGTCTTACGATCTCAAACTAAGTACTAGCTGCCATGTCTTAGCCATCTTACTTTGACCAAATTCATAATATTGCTCTTATTTTTGAGAAAACATCTCAGGGTACGTTCTATCCTCTATAACTTGCTTCAAAACTTTTGTTACTACCTTTTGTCAAATTCAGAGGTATCCACAATTTATTCCTAGAACTGTTCTTGTTATCTGTTCCTTTCATAGCTTTTGGCAACTTTTCACAGAGCCTAAGCTGTTCAAACAATTCATTCAGAGTAACACCCAAAGAATATATGATGACCTACAAGTCCCTACATGATCTATGTCCACAGGCACCATTATCTTTCTGATTTCATCTCCTACTTATTACTACTTCAGCCACAATAGAATTTCTTGCAGAATATTTTGCACTAGCTGTTCATCTACATGAAATATTCTTCCCCTAACATTCCTGTAGTTTCATAAAGTTGGTTCCATGACCAACTTCCTCATTTCCTTGCTCAAATGACTTTTCAATAAAATTTTTAAATGTAATCTGCTCTTTCTCATCAGTCCTCCCCATGCTCCTAAGTCCTGTTATAATTTTTCTTTTTCCCATAGCACTCATCAGCTTCTAACACATTATCCAATTTACTTATTATATGTATTGTTTGTGTTCTCCAACAAAAATGTACACTTCATGAAAGGAGTGTTCTTTGTTTTCATTCATTGATGTATTCCAAGGATTTAAAAGAGTGGTTGGCATGATATTTGTTCAATAAATACTTGCTGAATGAATAAAGCTTTTCAGAGATTAATTTGACATTGGCTTATGGCATCGAACATTTACATAATCACCAGCCTTTCATTTCAAGATATATATACCCAAAATAAATTTTATCATCATGTATCAGATTAAACAAGAATGTTCACAACATCACACTTCACAAGTGATAAATTGTCTATTAACAGGACACTTGATAAATAAATTATAGTATGTTCACATGCTGTAATAATGTACAGTATTTAAAACAAATGAATTAAAGTTACAGGAAAGTATACAATGAATCTTAATAACAATGTTATGTGAGAAATGTAAATCCAAGCAGACTACATATGGATAAATATAAACTACAGGTTGAACAATATAGAGTAGATATAAATTAGAGTTAATGTTCTAGTTCTTGGTAGGTGGTTGGCTTATGGAAACTTATGTTTTTATAAAGAAAGAAAGTAGGAGAAAAAAGGCCATGAATATGGCAATGTTAATAGAAAATTATAAACTAAAGATTATTGTTTATCTAATTCTCTGAACTGGAGATTCTCAGATTTAAAAAAAAGAATAATAATATTATATGTAATTTGGGAGGAAATTATTTGTATTCTGAAAGTATCATTTTTGGCTTGCTTTAACTGATCTCCCATCTTCTTCACATTATAATTCCTAGGAATATTTAGAGAAACCATCACCCCTTTCTCTGCTCTGGGTGTCTTGGGTCTAAGAGCAGAGAACTCAATATCCTACTTGAGTCAGAGAATGTCTGTGGTATGGAATTAACATATCTTCAAGTGTGACCCAGAATATCAAATTCAAAACACCACCCTATTCGTGTAGCTCCAAAAAGATAGAGATTTTTTTTCTAAGCAAGTAGATATCACAGCAGGAGAATCTGATGCCACAATTAACTATTTTTTAAAGTAGTAAAATGCAAAATAGTTCAATTTCCATTAAAAAACACCTCTTTGGTTTCAGAAATAATGTAGAAAAGTAGAAATATGTGTAATAAACTACATGGAGAATTCAAATTAAAATAGCTAGCAATAATGGTTGAGTAGTACTCAAAATCAACTTCTTTGAAATATTGTTAAATTTCATTTGGGATATTTAGACCACTGAAAATTCTCATCTAGCTCTTCAAATGGAAATGTTCAGTTTCCTGTTTTTAAAATATTCACGTGTATTTTAAAATTCAAGAGTACCTTGGTTCCTGAATTTTGTTTTTATTTTAGACATAATCAATAAAATGTGACAATGATGACAATTATTATGATTATGATGATTTACTGTTTTAGCTAAGACTTTCTGAAAATATGGATTTTTAAAAATAATATTATTATGAATGTGGATATACTCAAAATACAATTAAAAGTAAAATCAGGATCATATAATTGGGATAGTTAAGGAAAGAACTTCGATTTTTGGTGTTTATTAGTAGTCATGTTTTCTTATTTGAGGAACCTCATGAAATACACATTAAATATTCACAACAATGCCAGGGGAATAATCGGAATTTTGCTATTACAAACATGCTTAACAAAACGTGAACAATATTATGCTGCAAATTTAATATGCATAAAACAACTTTAATTATTTCATAATGAATGGGGGAATGAAAAATGAGTAAAGTCACAGTTTTTGGCCAGGAAATATTTATTCACTCTATAATTGAATAAAAATGTTAGCCTTCATTTTTTACTGATTATTTATCCTATAAAATGACTACATAAAATGAAAAATAGGAATTTATTGTATCTGCTAATAATAATATCAATGCCATCACTAAAGACTTAGTAAAATCTCTAATAAGGTTATTGTTTATGATTTTACTGACAATGCTATTTTATGCAAAAAAATCCATCTTAATTATAGAATACTCATTAAGTGAAACTGCATTTATATTTAAGTAAAAACAGTGAACAGTTTTACATTTTATACCCAAGATAATATCAAAACTAAAATAAATGTCCCTTGTTCTTTCTCAGAGATGTTAGCCAAATTGGCTTTGATCAGTATTATAACATAATTTATTTAAATTATAGAGTTAAATTCTGAAGCAAATCAGCAATGAAAACATCTTTCACATTAAAAAATGTTAACTTGTGTTCAAATTAAATATAACAGTCTCAAGTTCTTATGTTACTGATTCTTATACTATTAGCACAAAATTGTCTACTTCTTTTCCCAGTGTATAATTCACTTGATGTTCATAAATGGCCCACTGACTGTTTCTTGTATTAAACATGATTCCATTTTGGATCAATTAAAAGCTGTAGTTGATTGGCAAAAGAGAGATGGGGCAAGATGGCAGCTTAGTGTGGTATGGAATTTAGTTCATCTTCCAAAGCAGCAAGGAAATAGGCAGGAACAGTACAGAAAAACTACTGGGGGAACATCAGTGACCGAACATATAGCATACACCAGTGTGGACCAGGTGGAATGGCTAAGATCCCACACAGAACTGTAAGTCCCCCAAACCACAGAGGCTGATGCCCCTCCCCCATTGCATGGCAAGCTGGTTCCCTGAGGGGAAAGAAAACAGACTTCACTAACAGCAAGGGCTTAACTCAAACAAGCTCCAATTGTGGAATTAATTAACAAATTCTCATTACTGAAAACAGGCCCCCAGCAGAGATAAACTTGGAATAAGCCTAAAAGAACTAGGAGTTTTTGCCCCAGCAGAGAGGGGGTGTGACTAACAGAAAAACAACAAAAACAAAAAAGGCTTTTTTGAGTTGGATAGCACAAAATTCTGGAAAAGGGTTGGGTCCAAGAAAAGGGGGCACATAGAGCTGGAGATACATAAAGCCACATGCCAACTCAAGCTTTTGATTGACAAACCCAAGGATTGGTGTTCTGGCTCTAAAAAGGCTCTTTTGCTTTTTTGTAAAGCCTTAATCAGCTCATTGGATAAAACTGGAAGCACTCTCAGGCTCCTGCACTGCCCCAGGTGAGGACAGAATTAAGTTTGTCTGAGAGACAAAGTAACAATTCAGATGAAAGGAGTTAATTCCCTAAATGGTGTATCTTCCCCAAGAAAAGGGAGCAGGGCCCAGCTCAAGGAATACCTCCATCAAGGAATTCAGGCCCCAGGACTGGAAAACTAAAGCAAATAAAGCCATCATACTCTCTCACCTCTGTCTCAACCACACCCCTGGCAGGGAGGCCCTGCTAAAATTAATGGCACTGTATCACTTTAAGCTAGTGGGAAGCCATGGGTAGACAAGTGCCATATGCTAGAGAGGATAGGAAAAGCACAGGGTCTAGAGGCTTCATAGAAGTTCTGACAACTTGCTGAGTATCACCCTCAGGGAAAACAGATGCTGGCTACTCGTTCCTCCTGAGACATGAGTCTGACTGGTCTGGGAAAATCTGACTGGGGTCTATAATATATGAGGAGATATTCCTCAAAAAACAACAGCTCCATATAGTCAGAGCAAGAAACAGAAAAACAGGGACAGAAAAATTCTGATAAGCTAAACAGATCCTATACTAGAGGTCTAGAATAAATCGAACTGAATGGCAAAGAGCAGATAGAGAACAAAGCCATCCAGAAAGAAAATCCTAGGCAAAAGAGTGAAAGCAAACTCCAGAATAAACTAACTAAGGAAATCAAATGCCTAGATGCCAGCAAAAAGTAATGAGTCACACCAGGAAAATCGAAGATATGGCCCAGTCAAAGGAACAAACCAACACTTCAAATGATAGAAGTTGAAACATTAATTCAGGATGTTTGAACAGACATGGAAAATGTCATCAAAAATAAAATTAACAAGTTGAGGGAGGATATAAAGAAGACATTGGGCAAAAAAAAAGAAGAACTCAAAAAGTTTTAAAAAACAAATCACTGAGCTTATGGGAATGAAAGGCACTGTAGAAGAGATGAAAAAAAATGGAAACCTACAACAAAAGATTTGAAGTGGAAGAAGAAAGGATTAGTGAACTATAGGGCTGCACATCTGAAATCTCACATGAAAGAAAATATAGAGGGGGAAATGGAAAAACATGAGCAGAATCTCAGAGAATTGAATGACAACATGAAGGACAAAAATGTACATGTTGTTGGTGTCCCAGAAGGAGAAGAGAAGGGAAAAGGAGGAGCAAGATTAATGGAGGAAATAATCACTGAAAATTTCCCATCTCTTATGAAAAACATAATATTATAGATCAAGTGGAGCAAATAGAATAGATTCTAATAGACATACTCCAAGACACTTGCTAATCAGATTGTCAAATATCAAGGACAAAGAGAGAATTTTGAAAGCAGTAAGAGAAAAACAATCCATCACATACAGGGTAAACTCAATATAACTATGCATGGATTTCTCAGCAGAAGCCATGGAGGCAAGAAGGCAGTGGTATGATATATTTAAGATTCTGAAAACGAAAAACTGTCAACCAAAAATTCTATACCCAGCAAAATTGTCCTTCAAAAATGAGGGAGAAGTGTGTACAGGTGGTTCAGTAAGAGAATGCTTGTCTTCCATGCAGGAGACCATCTATATGTTGCCTACAGGTGACTCATTTTAGACCCAAGGACAAACATAGGTTGAAAGTGTGAGATTGGGAAAATATATTTCATACAAACAACAGTGAGAAAAGAGCAGAAATAGCTATGTTAATAGCAGATAAATCAGACTTTAAATGTAAAACAATTAAAAGAGACAAAGGACACTATATATATCAAAAAGGGAACAATTCAGTGAGAAGAAATAATGATCATAAATATTTGTGCACTGAGCCAGAGTGCTCCAAAATATGTGAGGCAAACAATGACAACACTGGAGGGAGAGTAGAAACCTCTACCATAAGAGTTGGAGAATTCAACTCACCACTCTCATCAATGGACAGAACATCAAGACAGAGGATCAATAAAGAAACAGAGATTTTGAATAATATGATAAATGAAGCAGACTTAACCGACATTTACAGAACATTACACCCCACAACAGCAGGATACACATCTTTCTCAAGTGCTCATGGATCATTCTTAAGGATAGATCATATGCTAGGTCACAAAGCAAGACTTATTAAGTTTAAAAATACTGAAATCATACAAAATACTTTCTCAATTCATAATGAAGTTGGAAATCAATAACAGGCAGGGGTAAGAAAATTTACAAATATATGTGGACTGAACAACACATTCTTAAACAACCAATGGGTCAAGGAATAAATTACAAGAGAAATCAGTAAATATCTTGAGGCAAAAGAAAATGAAAACACAACATATCAAAATCTGTGGGATGCAGCAAAGTAGTGCTGAGAGGGAAATTTATAAGTTAAATGCCTATATTAAATTGAATGAAGGGCAAAAATTGAGGAATTAACTGTTCACTTTGAAGAACTGGAGAAAGAACAGCAAACTAACCCCAAAGGGAACAAAAGGAAAGAAATAATGAAGCTTAGAACAGAAATATATAAAATCCAGAACATGAAAACCATTGAGAAAATCAACAAAGCCGGAACTTGGTTCTTTGAGAAAATCAATAAAATCAATGGACCCTTAGCTAAGTTGGATCCAAAAGAGAAAGAGAAAGAGGGAGGATGCAAATAAGTAAAATCAGAAATGGAAAAGGAATCATAGCCACGGACCCCACAGAAGTAAAGGAGGTAACAAGAGGATACTATGAGAAAGTATATGCTAATAAACTAGACAACATAGATGAAATGGATAACTTCCCAGAAAAGCATGAACAACTACATTGACTTGAAAAGAAATAGTCGACCTCAACAAACAAGTAAAGAGATTGAATCAGTCATCAAGAAGTTCCCCAAAAAGAAAAGCCCAGGACTAGTTGGCTTCACATGTAAAGCCAAGCATTAATTGGAGAGGAGGGAAAGCTACCCAACTTATTCTATGAAGCCAACATCACCCTAATACCAAAGTCAAATGAAGATACTACAAGAAAAGAAAATTATAGACCAATTTCTTTAATGAATATAGATGCAAAAATCCTCAAAAAAAAAAACTTGCAAATCAAATCCAGCAGTACATGAAAAGAACTATGCACCATGACCAAGTGGAATTTATTCCAGGTATGCAAGGCAGGTTCAAAATAAGAAAATCAATTAATGTATTACACCATATCATCAAATCAAAGCAAAAAAAAAACCTGCATGATCATATTGATTGATAGAGAAAATACATTTGACAAAATTTAACTTACTTTCTTGGGGAAAACACTTCAAAGGATAGGAATAGAAGAGAACATTCTAAACATGATAAAGGGAGCATATGAAAAACTCACAGCTAACATCCCCCTCAGTGGGAAAAGGCTGAAAGTTTTCCCTCTAAGATCAGGAACAAGATAAGGATGCCCACGGTTACCACTGTTATTCGACATTGTGCTGGAAGTTCTAGTCAGAACAACTAGACAAGAAAACGAAATGAAAGACATCCAAATTGGAAAGAAAGAAGTAAAATTCTGTTTCTAAATGACATGATACTATATGTCAAAAATCCCCCAAAAATCTACAGCTGACCTACTAGAGCTAATAAATGAGTATAGCAAAGTGGCAGGCTACAAGATCAACACCCCAAAATCAGTAGTGTTTCCAAACATTAGTGATGAGCAACCTGAGGAGGTATCTAGAAAAAAAATCCAGTTACAATAGCAACCAAAAGAATCAAATATTTTGGAATAAGTTTAACTAAGGATACAAAAGATCTGTCCACAGAAAATTACAAGAAATTGCTAAAAGAAATCATGGAATACCTAAATAAGTGGAAAGGCATATGGTGTTCATGGATGAAAGACTAAATAAAGTTAAGATGTCAATTCTACCTTAATGGAGTTTTAGGTCCTATGCAATACCAATCAAAATCCCAAGAACTTACTTTGCAGAAATAGAAAAACCAATAATTTATTTGAAAAGGCAAGGTGCCCTGAATAACTAAAAATATCTTGAGAAGGAAAAATGAAGTAGGAGATCTCACCCGATCTGACTTTAAAGCATATTATGAAGATACAGTCAAAACAACATGAAACTGACATAAAGACAGATATACTGACCAAGGGAATCAAAATGAGTGTTCAGAAATAGATCCTTTCATATATGGACAGTTGATTTTTGATAAAGAGGTCAAGCCACACCACCTGTGAAAGAGCAGCCTCTTCAATGAATGGTGTTTGCAGAACTGGATGTCCATACATAGAAGAATGAAAGAGTACCCATATCTCACACCCTATACAAAAATTAACTCAAAATGGATCAAAGACTTTGACATTAGAGTTAAGACCATAAAACTTTTAGAAGGAAACATAGGGAAATATCTTATAATAGGAGGAGATTTCTTAGACCTTATACCCAAAGCATGAGCATTGAAAAAATAAATACATAAATGAGATATCCTCAAAATTAAACACCTTTGTGCACCAAAGAACAATGTTTGGAAACCACATATTGGATAGGGGTTTAATATCCAGAATATATAAAGAGATTCTTCAACTCAACAACAAAAATAAAGCAATACAATTTAAAACTGGGCAGAAGGCATGAGCAGACACTTCTCAGAAGAGAAAATGGTTAAAAGGCACATGAAAAGATGCTTAGCTTTACTGACTATCAGGGAAATGCCAATTCAAACAACAGTGAGATATCATTTGATTCCCACTTAGAATGGTTATCACCATAAAACAACAAGTGCTAGAGCAGATGTAAAGAGGCACATTTTTCCTCTGTTGGTGGGAATGTAAAATGTTACAACTGCTCTGGAAGGCAGCTTGGCCATTCCTCAGCAAGCTAAGTATAGAATTTCCATATGATCCAGCAATCCTATTACTCGGTAAATATTCAGAGGAACTGAAGGCAAGGACACAAATTGACATTTGCACACCAATGTTTATAGCAGCATTATTTATGATTGCCAATAGATAGAAACAGACCAAATGTCCAATAGATGAGTGGCTAAACAAGATGTGGTATATAAATATGATGGAATATTATGCAGCTGTAAGACACAACGAAGTCATGAAGCATGTAACAATGTGGATGAACCTTTAGGACATGATGCTGAGTGAAATTAGCCAGAAACCTAAGAACACATACTGTATGGTCTCACTAATATATGAACTAAAATTAATGAGTGAACTTTGAGTGTTGAAGTTCAGCACAGGTTATCGGGAGATAGAAATAGTGTAGAAATTGGACATTTGATGCTGAAGGAATACAGATTGTACAACAGGACCAACTGTAAAAATTCATAAATGGATAGCACAATGCTACCTGATTGTAGCACCAAAATATAAGTACATTGAATGAAGTTGAATGTGGTTATGATTGAGGGAGAAAGGATGGGGGAATGTATGAAATCAGAAGGAAAGATAGAGGATAAAGACAGAGACAGTAAAACTTAGGAATGCCTAGAGAGGATAATGATGGTAATTAAATGTACAAAATAAAAAAATTTTTTGCATGAGCAAGAACAAATGCATGTCAACATTGCAAGGTGTTGAAAATGTTTTGTATACAGGAAAAAGTAAAATCACTGAAAGCTAGGGTCTATAGTCAACATTAACATTGTGATATGCTTCCACTGAAGGCATTATGCCAAAACTAAATGTCAATAGGCATTGGTATGGGAAAGGGGTGTTGGTTCTTTGTGTAAGAAAGGAAATGTCTTCATAGAGATTATGGTGGCTAAGGGAAAGTCTATTTACTTAGATTGGATTGTATGATCTGCTAGAGGTAATGAAGAGAAAGAGATGTACTTATGCACCTATGAACATATCCTCCTTTCTCCCCTATGCACTGTCAGTAGGGATACAGAGAGTTGCAGCCCTTTGGAGGGCCGTGTGGTGGTTCCACAGGATGCTAGGGGTGAAGTTGCTATAAGATCCTGCAAGTCCATTGCTCAGTATATACCTGGAAGAACTGAGTGTGGGGACAAAAATGGACATTTGCACACTAGTGTTTATGGCTGCAGTGTTTGTAATGAATAATGAATATAGGTGATCTAAGGGTATAATGACTGAGGAATGGAGGGGGGATCTGTGTGTATACATGCAATGGACTACCGAGTGGCCACAAGAAGGCATGAATTTGTGAGGCACGTGACTGGATGAATGAACCTTAAGGGCTGTATGTTGAATGAAATGTCAAAAACAAAAAGACAAATACTATTATGCCTCACTCATATAGACTAACTATAATATAAAAACTCAGTGAACTGATGTCGAGAGCTTGGGTTATCAGTTTGGAGCCTATTGTAAAGGGTCCTAGACTGTAAACTCTTATAGCAATCCCATATATTCAGGAGTTGTATCTGATATTTCTAAATACTGAGGTACTGAGCTGTTTGTACATGACGTGGTCATTCCCAGAAATTTCAGGTATTTATGTGACATCTGAGACTCAGAGTTAGAGCTCTGAAGCTATGAAAGTCAGCATTATCCTATACAGCAACTGTTTAAAAAGTTGAAAAACGGATTAGACTTTGACTAGAGATATGAATGAAGCTGATCCGGATAGAACTGGAGTAGATCAGAAAACAGGGTAAAGATAAATTGTCAAAATAAAGATTTTGAAAAGCATATATATACTGGGGAGTCTAAAAAGCCACATACATTGTCAAGGATGGGCACATGCTCAGAAAACATCTGTGAGCTAAGCTTTCGCCACTGTTTGAACTTTAGACTATACATAATCAGAACATGAAATCTAAGGCAGAGTTGTAAATGTCCCCGCTAAGTATTGTAGGTGTGCCCCAAATAGGGACAATCTTAAAGGGTTTTTGTTTTTTGTTTTTATTATTGTTAACTTTTTTTATTGTATAGTATAACATATATACAAAGCAAAGCAATAGTTTTCAAAGCACTCTTTAACAGGTAGTTACAGGACAGATCTCAGTGTTTGTCATGGGCTACCATATGATCCTCTCATATTTTTCCTTCTAGCTGCTGCAGAATATAGGAGACTAGAGGGCTTAAATATTTTTTCATCACCACAATCAACTGTTTTTCCTTCTTTTTTTGTGAAAAATAACATATATACAAAAAAAAGAAAAAAGATTCATTGTTGGTATTGTCTGTATTTTAAAACTTCATCATATGTGTCAGATCAAAGACAGAGATGTTTATTTGGTGTAAAATTTGTATTTTGGGTAGTGCATTACCTAATTTAACTAGTATGGTCAGTTTAGTTGAACACCATAAGTACATGGAATCTTGATAAGGCACCAGATCTTGTTGATTTTGTCATATTAGTGTGATGCCCCCCTATATCCTAGAGTAATTTGGACAGTAAACAAAGAAGTATTTCCAAAGTCCCCTTGGAGGACTGGGGAGAAAGGAAGACATGTTCAACTTCTACATTTGGCGAATTCCTGATAGTCTCACAAGCAGTGAGGACAACCAAATCAATAGCCTGAGCCCTTGATCTTGGGACTCACCCTAGGAAACATTCCTTCAAAGGAGAAGCTAAGCCTACTTATAATTATGCCTAAGAGTCACCCCCAGAGTACCTTTTGTTACTCATATGTGGCCTCTCTCTCCAATCCAAAGTGGCAGGTGAACTCATTGCCCTCCCCACTGCAGGAGACATGATTCCCAGGGGTGTAAATCTCCCTGGCTATGTGGGACAGAACTCCTGGGATTTGCTGTAACTTGACATCATAAGATTGAGAAAGCCTTCTTGACCAAAGGTGGGAAGAGGGAAATGAGACAAAATAAAGTTTAAGTGGCTGAAAGATTTCAAACTAAGTCAAAAAGTTATCCTGGAGGTTATTCTTGTGCATTATATAGATATCCCTTTTCAGTTTATGGTGTATTGGAGTGGCTGGCAGGAAGTACCTGAAACTGTACTTTCAGTAGCCTTGACTCTTGAAGATGATTTTATAATGGTATAAATTTTACACTGTGATTGTGTGAGTGTGAAAACCTTGCATCTGGAGCTCCTTTTATCCAGTGTATGGACAGATGAGTAAAAAAAAATGGATAAAAATAAATAAATAATAGGGGATAAAGGGTAAATTAAATTTGGTAGATTTAAATAATAGTTGTCTATGAGAGGGAGGGGTAAGGGGCATGGATGTATGAGTTTTTTTAGAACATTGTGATGCAAATGTTCTAAAAATGCTCAAGGTGATGAATACACAACAAAGTGATGAAACTGTGAGCCACTGATTGTACTCCATGTATGGACTGTATGTGTGTGAAGATTGTCAACAAAAGTATGTTTTTAAAAGCTATAGTCCACTTAAAAAGAGAAAGAAGCAAAAATCATACTGGGTTACCTGATTTGCATAATTCAAGATGTTACCAGCTGTTGCTCTTAATAATAAATGAAGTCATCACTCCTAGCAATCTGGAAAATAAACTGAAATAATTATGTTTTCAGTTTTGATTTAACTGAAAAACAGTTAATGAGAAGCAACAAGTATTCTCCCAATTGAGGAGTGCTGTAGATTACTGAAAACCAGGTCAAGTGGGTATTTGTAACAAGGCCTAATTTATTGGTATACATATCCTCCAAATGAAGATGACCACAGAGAGCATTAACATAGAGGCCCAAGAATAAAACCCTGAAAACTCTATATTCACAGTAACCAAATATCATTTAAAGGCACTATTTTGAGATTACTAATGATTTCTGACCTTATTTTATATTAACAGCTAACATTGATGAAGACTTACTTTGTAACTTGTTTTCCTTATGTTTTACATTAAATATCTCACAATATGCCTGAAGGAAAGTTGATGTTGTTATCACTATTTTAACCTTAAGGAAACTGAAATATCATCACTTGCCAAGGGTCACACAATCAGTAAGTAGCAATCTTTCTGAATCAAAGCCCTAGTTTTTACCCTTGCGATACCACCTTGCATGAGCCTATTATAAAACTCTTTTTACACTGAGGAATTGAAATTTAGATCTCATCTAGGTTTGAAAATATTTTCAAGAGGAGTAAAGCAATTCTATATCCGCATTTTGCATCACAGCCACAATTCAGTAGTATACATAATTAAGATCACAATACATCAAGGACATCACTAAATTATATTGTAGGCAAGCTAAACATTTATTTTATTTGATCTTGATCTTATATGTCAGTATTTTCATGCAAAGGACATTCAGAGTTACAACATATGGTGGGGGTTGTAGATGCCCAACTCTAGTGGGTGCCATTCACATTATAAACTATGTGACTGAGATAATGCACTATTAAATAATAAGTATCCAACTTTTGGATACATGCTCCATAAGTTTTTTTAATACAATTTTATTGAGATATATTGACAAACCATATACTCATCCTACAGATGCAATCAATAGCTCACAGTATGATCATATAGTTGTGCATTCATCCCTACAATCAATTTCATAAATTTTCATTATTCAAAAAAATAAAAGTAAGAAAGAACACCCCAAATATGCAATACCCAATATCCCCCCATTATTTATTTAATTTTGTCTTTATTTTCTTACTCATCTGTCCATAGATTGGATAAAGGGAGTGTCAGTGATGTTTTCACAATCACATGGTCACACAATAAAAGCTTTATAGTTACACTATCATCATTAAAGATGAAGGCTACAGGATTACAGTTAAACAGTTTCAGCTCTTTCCTTCTAGCTATTTAATACACTAAAAACTAAAAATAAGTATCTATACAATGCATAAGAATTGTATAGATATTCATACAATGTATAACTATTCACACAATGACCTCCCAACTCTTTTTGATATCTCTTAGCCACTGAAACTTTACTTTGTTTTGCTTCTTTTTCCACTTTTGGTCAAGAAGGTTTTCTCAATCCAGTGATGACAGGGCCAGGCTCATCCCTGGGAGTCATGATCTACATTGCCATGGAGATTTACACTACTAGAGTCATGTCCCATCCCTGGGGGAGGGCATTGAGCTCACTTGCAGAGTTGGTTTAGAGAGAGAGGCCACATCTGAGCAACAAAAGATATTCTCTAGGGGTGACTCTTAGGCATAATTATAAGTAGGCTTACTTCTCTTTTTCAGGAATAAGTTTCATAAGAGCAAACACGAAGATTGAGGGCTTGGCTTATTAAATTGGGAGTCCCTAATGCTTGTGAGAATATCAAGAATTCTCCACATGGGAAGTTTAATAGTTCCACATTTTTCCCTATTTCTCAAGGAGACTTCACAAATTTTTTTAATTATTTTCTGCCTAAATTACCCTGAGATGTGACTAGGTATTACATTAGCAGGTACAAAATATCAAGATCTCATTCCTTATTCAAGGTTTCATGTAATTATGTTGTTTGAATAAACTGATCACAATTAGATAGTGTACTACAGAAAATATAAATTTTGAACCAAATAAACTTCTCTTCCTTTGGTTTCACACAGAAGCTGAAGTTTTAAAACACAGTCAATATCATCCTTTCTCCTGTATTCTGATTTATCTTAGTTTTAACAAGGTCACCTTTATTCATATCTCTAACTGAAGTTTTTCAGCTTCTTAATTAGTTGCTGTATGGGGTAATGTTGACTTTCAGAGCTGCAAAACTCTGCCTCTGAGTCTCAGGTGTCACACAGATACCCAAAGTTCCAGAGAATGGTAAGGTTATACACAAAGAGCTCAGCAATTTCAGAACTGTTACAACTCAGGAAAAGATGTGTACCTATTCGTTGTTGGTAAGGAAGTACAATGGTGCAGTTTATAATCTAGGAACCTTTACACAGCCTTATTGAACATTCAATACTCCTTAATCATCAATTTCCCAATCTCTTCCCAAGTTCTATCCCCTGATAACATATGCTCTTGAATTCGATTCTCAGTGTTTCACATTATAGTTAGTACATATTAATGAGGACTTACAATATTATTCTTTTTGCTTCTGACTTATTTCCCTTGGCATACTGTCCTTAGTTGCATGACTCCGATTCCATTCCTTCTTGCACCCACTCAATAGTCCATTAGATGTATACACCACATTTGCCTTTCCATTCATCAGTTGATGTACCCTTAGGCCACTGCCAACCATTGCAAATTGTGAAAATTGCCACCTATGTGCAAATAACCATATATGTCCCTGTTTTAGTTCTTTCAAGTATAGACCTAATAGTGATGTTTCAGGGTGATATGGCAGCTGTATACTTGGCCTCTTGTGGAAGCACCACAATGCCCTCCAGAGGGGCTGCACCATTGTACTTCCCTACCAAAAATGAGCAGATACATCTTTCTGCACACATTTTCTCCATCACTTGTGTCTTCCTGTTTAGTTTTTAAACAGTTTTATTCACATACTATGCAATCCATCCTAAATAAATAATCAATGGCTCCTGGTATAATCTCATAGCTATCCACTCACCACCACATTGAAAATGGAGAACATTTCTATTTCTTCCACAAAGAGAGAGGAAGAGGAGAAAAGAAGAGGAAAAAAAAAGTTAAAGAATCCCATACCCCTCCTTTATATCCCCCTTTTATTGACAATTAGCTTTAATATATTGCCTTCGTTTCAATTAATTGAAGAATATTATAATGTTACTGTTAACAATAGACCTTAGTTTGCATTGTTTGTATTTTTTTCAATGTACCATCCCATTCTCAGCACCTTGTAATGTTCAACCTATTTTTGTACTTAGGTCTAAAGGGCATCTCTTGTAGACAGCATATAGATGGGTTCTGTTTTTTAATCTATTCTGCCAGTCTATGTCTTTCGGTTGGGAAGTTTAATCCATTAACTTTTAATACTATTACTGTAGACAGTATTTTCTCCTACAATTTTCTCTTTTTTATTTTATATGTCATATCTTATTTTTTCTCTCTCTTTTACCCTTATTGATAATTTTCATTTCTACACTCTTCAAACCTCTCACCCCTGTCTCTTTCTATCTGCTTGTACTGTTCCCTTTACTATTTCTTGTAGAGCAGGTCCCTTGTTCACAAACTCTCTTAGTGAATAGGCATTGAGAATCAAACCTGGGTCTCTGGCACAGCAGGCAAGAATTCTGCCACTAAGCCACCGGTGCAACACACTCCCACTCATTTTTGAAGGACAGTTTTGCCATATATAGAATTCTTGGTTGGCAGTTTTTCTCTTCCAGTTTCTTAAATAGATCATACCACCACTTTCTTGCCACCATGGCTTCTGCTGAGAAACCTGTACATAGACTTATCAAACCTCCTAGTATGTGATGGATTGCTTTTCTCTTGCTGCTTTCAAAATTCTCTCTTTGTCTTTAACATTTGACAATCTGATTAGTAAGTATTTTGGAGTAGGTCTATTTGGATTCTGTTTGCGGTAAGCTGCATTTCTTCAATCTTTAATTTAATGTCATTTAGAAGAGTTGGGGAATTTTCAGTGATTATTTCCTCCATTATTCTTTCTGCCCCTTTTTCATTCTCTTCCCCTTCTGCAACACCCATAACATGAATATTTATGCATGTTATGAATAAATATTCATAAATATAAAAATATTCACAAATATAAAAAGTGAATATTTATGCACTTTATGTTGCTATAAATTCTGTGAGATCATGCTCATAATTTTCCATCCCTTTCCCTACTGTTCTTTTGTGAGTAGGATTTCAGATGTCCTGTCCCCTAGTTCACTAATCCTTTCTTCTGCCTCTTTAAATCTGCTGTTGTAAGTCTCAATTGTGCTTTTCCTCTTTTATGTTGAGTCTTCCATTCATTCCCATGAATTTTGCCATGTGTTTTCTCAAGATTTTGAGTTCTTATTTTTATGGTCACCCAATGTTTTCTTTATATCCTTCATTGCTTTTGCCATATCTTCCCTCCATTCATTGATTTGATCTAGATTTGTTTGAGCATCTTTAATGAGGTGTATCAACTCCTGTATCTCATTTGAAATGTTAGTTTATTCCTTTAATGGGCCATATCTTCATGCTTTCTAGTATGGCTCGTGATTTTTGGTTGGTGTCTAGGCATCTGACTTCCTTAATTAGTTTATTCTAGAGGTAATTTTCTCTCTTTTATCTAGGGTTTTCTTGTTGGTTGGCTTTTTTCTCTATCTGATCTGTGACATTCAGTTCAAATCATTCCAGATCTCTTGCATAGCTTCTGTTTAGCTGATCAGAATTTTTCAGCTCTTGTTTTTCTGGTTCTTGCCATGACTATGTGGAACATCTTTTTGAGGAGGCTATCCCCAGATATGAACAGATTTTCTCAGACCAGACCCAGGATTCAGAAAGAGGGTATAATTAGTATCAAGTTTCTCTGAGGATGAAACCAGCAGGTTGCCAGTCTTTCCTGTGAAGCCTCTCAACTCTGTGCTGTTCTTATCCTGCCTGACAGGTGTCACTTATCATCCTATAGGTCTCCAGTGGTGTAAAGTGGTGCCTTTAATTTTCAGCAGACACTATCTTTTCCAGGGATATGGCTGGGACAGAGGCTGAAGTGGAAGGTGGGCTTAAGCTGTTTCTGTCTTACAGTCTGAGGTCTAAATTCTCTGAATTAGACCACTTTTGCTGGGCCCTGCACCCCTTTTCTTGGGGGTAAAATATGCCCCTTAGGGAACTATCTCCTTCACCTGAATAGTACTTTATCTCTTAGACATAACTTAACTCTGCCCTTGTCTAGGTCAGTCCTGATAATTGAAAATATCTGATGCTTCCTTTAATGGCTGCTAAAAAGGTAAAACAAAAACAGAGCTGGTCCCCAATCCCATTGGTTTGCCAATCAAGAGCTAGATTTGGTACCCAGTTCTGTGTCCCCCTTTTCTTAGGGCACAGCCCTTTTCCAGTATTATGAGTTCAGCCAACTCCCAAAACCTCTGTTTTTTTTTTTTTCCAGCTCTGCTCCCTCTCTACCAGGAGAGACCTCAGTGTTCCTTTCTTGCTTTTTCTGAATCTACCTGTGCTCAGAGCTTGTATTTCAGCAGTTTGAATTTGTTAATTAAGTCCACAGTTGGAGTTTGCTTGATGTCTCCTTGCCTTGCCCCTAGTAGCGACTGCTTCTTTTTCCTACAGGGCAGTGTCTTCAAAATAGCCTGCATGGCAGTAAGGAAGGACTGCCAACTTCCATTGTTTGGGAGACTTACAATTCTGCCCTGTTGATCTAGGCCCTTCCATCCATTCCAGATTCATGTACAATGTGTGTCTGGTCACAGAAGTACCCAAAACAGTTGTTCCAGACAGTTTCTGTCCGTTTACTAGCTGCCCTAGAAGACCAACTAAATTCCACACCTACCTACACCACCATCTTGTCCCACCTACCCCATAAATTTTTAGAGTCTTGATTTCAAACAGTTATAACTCTAAAACATTCCTTTTCTGTGTATTTCACAAAGCAGAAAATAACTAAGAATGAGTAATTTCTCCTTTTTTAAATGGAGGGACAGTGAGTAAAATTAAATGCCACATAATTCTAAATGGTCAGAGCCTTAGCTATCTATGCTCAAAGATGGGCCAATAGCAGTATACCAATAGTGAGGTTTTTGGGTTTTTCTGTAGAAGTTGTAGGAGCAATTTTCTTGATTTGAGGGTCAAGCTTTACTTACTAGAAATTTTTTAACCTTTCTGTACCTTTTCCTATCTGTAAAATGAGAGTTAGTAATAGTATCTATTCACAGAATCATTTTGAGGCTTTAGTGAGCTAATGTATATAAATGCCTCTACACAGTGCTTCTCACAAATAATAGGTTTAATAAGCACTAATTAGTTTTAAAACAAAATTGTAGGGCGGGCCACTGTGACTCAGCAGGCAGAGTTCTTGCCTGCCATGCCAGAGACCTGGGTTTGGTTCCCAGTGCCTGCCCGTGCTAAAGAAAAAAAAAAAAGGAAATATGACAGAAATAATTATTTTATAAATAATGTTTACAAATTAATGAGGGGAAAATTAAAATAATTATGACTAAATGGAAATAGGCAAACAAAAGAGGAAATATAATTAGTACCTAAAAGTATATTTTTAAAATTTCTATCTCAGTCATAATTAAACTAATGCAAAGTAAAGCAAAATAAAATAAAAGCATTTCCTATATGCCCATTAAGCACCACAAAGTAAATAATGTTAAAATTTAAAAATGTGATATAAAGAGTTTTATTGTTCGTTGATGATGGCATTTTAATTGAACAACTTTATTGGAAATATATTAGGCAATATATATCAGAAGGCATCTTTTTGTTCATAATCTTTAACACAGTATTACCAGCACTGTGGAGCTTATCTAATGAAATAATCCCAATATTAAAAAAAATCCACAAATATCTTCTATTAAGAGAATGCTTACAAAAACAATGATTTATTTACTAAAGAACATCACATTTATTAAAGAATACTATGAAGAGAGATTGTGGGAAGATGGCAGACTAGGGATATCCAGGACTCATTCCTTCCACAAGAATAACTGTCAAAAAACTATTTTGAAACTCCAGAAGCCATTACAACACTGTACAACATCCAGGGAAAAGCAAGAGGAAGAGGCTGATAAATTACACTAAAGAATAGTAAATTGCTCTCTCAGCATGGAGGTTACCAGTGACCATCCCCCTACTGTGCTAGGGCGGTGGAGTCCAGCCCTTGGTTAGCTTGCTGGTGACAAAAAGGCACATTAATATTTATTCTCTTTGCCAAGATGGGGGGTGGGGACAGCCAATCACTGATCACAGCTTTTGATTAGTAACTTTGGAGGTGGTGGAGGCCTGGCTATGAAGTTGACCATTGTTTCAATCCACCCCAGACAAAAGCAGTGGTGACCATTTTTTATTTTGGCCTGACACAGCCAGGGCTGGGGCATGGGAGACTTAAGGATACCATCCTTCTTTGGGACCACAGGAGATGGTTGGAGGGCCATATTTGTTGGGAAGGTCAAGAGAGCTCAGCTTTGGAGAGTGATGGAAGGGGCTCTTGGCACCCTACCTGATCCCCTTCCCAGGGAATTTTAGAGCCAGTCTTCACCCCTTCATCAGCTCTGCCTCTGTTTCAGCTAGGAAAGGTTGACTTGGGAAAGTCCTTTGAAGCTTGCTCCTCCTTCCAGAATTTGACCTTCAGGCAAAAGCAGCTTGAGACAGTTAAAGAAGTGTAGGAAACTACAGAGGTGGACAATCTGGAGCAAGGGCTTGTTGGCTTCAACTGTCTGGGAGATGGACATTTGTCTCTTGTGAAACAGAGAGGACAAACAAATTCTTGTAATCAGGGGAACAACAATACTACTAACAAGTAAAATCATATGGCAAGAGAGAGGTCCAGAAAGATAGGGAAAACTCTACATGCTGCATTAACTTTGGGCAGACCTTCCTGATAGGAAAGTTGAAGCTCATAAAATCCGTCTTATCCCCAGCTGGTTACAAAATCAAGAAATAGACATTTCAGAAATTAAATCCAAGAGCTAACTTTTTCAAATATTAAAATGTATAGTGGGCAGGAAGACTATGAGACAAACAATGGAACAGGAACAATGGTCCATCCAATGGAAGAGGACAAAAATCAGGAAACACCAACAAGGAAGACCAAAATGAGGAAATACTCAGCAAAGCATTTAAAAAATGATATTTAAAATGCTCAAGGAAATTAAGGAAAATACAGAGAGAAAGAACTAAAGGATATTAGTAAAACAATGAAAAATGTATGAAACAAATACTGAAAGATCTGAAGGGAGAAATTGATGGTTCTACATTAAGAGTAGGAGACTTTAGTGTATCATTTTCAATAATGAATAGAACATCTGATTCAGAAAATCAATGAGGAAATACATGACATAAATTATACTCTAAACTAATTAGACCTGCCATATATAGAACATATAGGACACTGCACTCAATGAAAACAGAATACACATTATTCTGAGTGCATGTGGATCATTCTCCAGGATAGAATATATGGTATGTCACAAAAAAGTCTCAATAAATTTTAAAAATATTAAAGTCCTACAAAGTATATTCTCCATCTCCAGTGGAATATAGCAAGAATTCAATAACATTGGGAGAAATGGAAATTAAAGAATATATTCTTAAACAACCATTGAGGTAATAAAGGAAATCACAAGAGAAATTAGGAAATATTTTGATGCAAATGAATATTAAAATATAACATCCCTAATATTATGGGATGCAGTGAAGGCAGTGCTAGGAGGGAAAGTTATTAAAAAAGAAGAATGACTTCAAATCAGAGACCTAACCTCAAAAGTGGGAGAACTAAAAAAGAAGAGTAAACCAAACTCAAAGCAAACAGAAGGAATGAAATAAAAAGGATTAAAGTGGAAACAAGTTAAATAGAAAATAGAAAAACAATAGAGAGAATCAACAAAATGAACAATTTGGTTCTTTGAAAAGAACAATAAAATGTACAAACCTTTAGCTATACTGACTAAGAAAAAAGAAAGAGGAAGCAATAAAAATTAGATATGAAAAGGGGGGCATTATTTCTGACCTTTTGAAATAAAGTACCACACGAGGATACTATAAACAAGTGTAATCAATTATTTAACCTAGATAAATGGACATCTTCTTAGAAACCTCCAAACTACCTATATTGACTCAAGAAGAAACAGAAGATCTCAATAAATCAAAACTATTTTGGTGACTAAGATTGAATCAGTCATCAAAACCTTCCAACAAACAAAAGTTCAAAACTAGATGGTTTCACAGGGGAATTCTACCAAATATTCCAAAAAAAACTTAACTCCAGTTCTGCCCAAACTCTTCTGAAAAAAAAAAAAATGGAAGTGGAAGAAGCATTCCTTAGTTCATTCTATGAGGCCAACACCACCCTCATACCAAAACCAGATAAAGATACAACAAGAAAAGAAAACTACAGACCAATATCTCCTATGAATATAGATGTAAAATCCTTAGCAAAATACTAGCAAACTGAACCCATCAGCATATTAAAAGGATAGTACAACATGATCAAGTGGGATTTATTCCTGTTACACATGGTTGGTTCAACATAAGAAAATCAATAAATATAATACACACATTATTAAATTGAAGGGGAAAAACCACAAGATTATTTTAATTGATACAGAAAAAGCATTTGACAAAATTCAGCTTGCTTTCATGATAAAAGCTCTTGAAAATATAGGAATTGAAGGAATCTTCCTCAACATGATAAAGGGCATATATGAAAAACGCACAAATAACAGCACACTTAATGGTGAAAGCTTTACCTCCAAGAGAAGGAAGAAGACAAGGATGCCCACTATCATCACTGTTATTCAACAAGTATTGGAAGTTCTTGCCAAACAATTGGACAGGAAAAATAAATATAAGGCATCCAAATTGGAAAGGAAGAATTAAAAGTTCCCCTATTTGCAGATGGCATGATCCTATATACAGAAGATTCTGAAATGTCCACCAAAAAGCTCCTAGAACTGATAATAAATTCAGCAGTGTCATGGGGTATAAGATCGACATCCAGAAATTAGTAGTTTATATACAAAAACAGTAAACAATCAGAAGAAGATACCAAAAAAAGTTCTATTCACAATAGCAACTAAAAGAGTCAGATTTCTAGGAACAAATCTAACCAAGAATGTGAAGGAGTTATATGCAGAAAACTACAAAAATATTGCTCAAATAAATCAGAAAATACCTAAATAAATGGAAGGACATTACATGTTCATGGATTGGAATACTAAATATTAAGATGTAAATACTACCCAAAACAATTCATAGATTCAATGCAATCTCAGTCAAAATTCTAACAACAGTCTTTGCAGATATGGAAAAGCCAATCATCAAATTTCTGCTAGCTTCTTCTCCTGGCTTCCAGTTTCATGAAGCTCCCCAGGAGACATTTTCCTTCTTCATCTCCAAAGGTGGACTCTGCTTCTCATGGCTATGTCATTCTGCTCTGCTCTCTCTGAATCTCTTTCATTTTCCAAAATGTTCCTTCTTTTATAGGACTCCAGAAACTTCTCAAGACCCACCCAAATGGATGGAGACATGTCATCATCTAATCCAGTTTAACAACCACTCTTGATTAAATCACATTTCCAGGGAGATGATCTGATTACAGCTTCAAACATATAGTACTGAATAGGGATTATTCTGCCATTATGAAATGGGATTTAGATTAAAATGTGGCTTTTCTAGGAGACATACATCCATTCAAACCAGCACAGACAGGCATAAAGGCAAATGGAATCAAATTGAGAGCTCAGAAATCAATCCTCACATTTATAGCTGGCTGATCTTTGATAAGAGGGTAAAGGTCACCCCATTAGGAAAAAAATATTCTCTTCAAAACTGATGCTGGCAAAACTGGATCTCCGTTTGATAAAAATGAAACAACTCCATCAGTAATACTTCATACAAAAATAAACTCAAAATGGATCAAAGACCTAGAAATAAGAGCCAGAAATATCAAACTCCTAGAGGAAAGCATCATCAGGACAATATTAGGCAATGGCTTCTGAGACTTTACACCTAGAACACAAAAATCAAAAGAAAAAAATAGATAAATATTATCTCATCAAAATTCAAAATTTTTGTGTCTCAAAGACTTTATCATGAAAGTAAAACAGCAACCTACACAATGGAAGAAAATATTTGGAGAACACATAATAGTAAAGTTTAATATCCAGACTCTATAAAGAAATGCTTCAACTTTACAATACAAAAACAATAACCCAATTTAAAAGTGGAGAAAAATCTTGACTAGACATTTCTCCAGAGAAGATATATCAATAGTCAGAAAACACATGAAAAGATGCTCAATATCATTAGCCATCAGGGAAATGCAAATCAAAACTACAATGAGATACCGTTCCACACCCATTAGAATGGCTACTATTAAGCAAAATGTAAAATAACAAGTGTTGGAGAGGATGAGGTGAAATAGGAACACTCACTCATTGCTGGTGGCAATACCATTACCAGGTACATACGCAAAAGAATTGAAAGCAAGGACTTGAACAGACATTCTGAGTTCATGATGTTCACGGCACATTGATGTTCATGACAATGTTATTCACAATTGGCAAAAGATGGATGCAACCCAAGTTGATATATGTATAAATAAAATGTGGTATATACATATCATGGGGTGTTATCCAGCCATAAAAAGGAATGAAATCCTGATATATGCTACAACATGGATGAACCTTCAAGATATCATATTGAGTGAAATAAGCCAGACGCAAAAGGGCAAATATTGTATGATCTCACTGATATGAAATCATTCAAATAAGCAAACATATGGTGTCAGATTCTAGATTACAGGTTATGAAGTGATGGGGGAGGGATTGGGACTGGGAAGTTGAGGCTTAAAATGTACAGGGTTCCTATTTGGAATGATGGAAACGCTTTGGTGGTGAATGGTGGTGATAGTAGCACGACACTGTGAACATAACAGTGCTTATATATATTTATCACATTCAGATATATATATCTGAGCAAAAGTTAGATTCCATACATAGTAAAATAAATTTTTAAAAAATCCATGGACCTATACTATACAAGCAGTCAAGTCTAATTTAATCCATGGGTTATCATTAATCATACAATTTTTTAAATGTGCTATCATCAGTGGTAACAAATGTTCCACCCAAAAGCGAGGTGTTAATAGGGTGTTATATGGGAATCCTGTATTTTATGTATAATTGTTCTATAAACCTACAACTTCTCTAACAAAGAAAAAAAATATTATGAAGAATTGGCAGTAAAATAGGTAACACTTAGGGTTTTAAATTTTACAAAGGAGTATAAATGGTAAATATGTAAAAAAATAAAAGAGTCAAAAAGATCCTAAGTTAAAGAAAAACATCACGCTACAGAAGATGTGTTATTGGCTACATTTTGAGTGATATTTTTCTTGTCTTTCTATATTTTGTAATGTGGCTACTTTATTTTTTTTATTTAAGAAAATAAACAAGACACTTAGAACCACCAACAATGGATATCTTAGTTGACTTAACCATAGGCATATTTGAATAAAGTATCCATACAATCATTGTAAAGCCTGTGTTTGTGTAGCAAGTTTCATAAACCCATTTAAAATTAAGGCATCAAGGAAAAAATCTACATATTCAGATTAAAAAGCTCTTAAATTCTAAGTATTAAACACTAACTTAAATACCATTTGATCAGCTGTCAAAACTGTGAATGTTCTCAAAATATCAAGTAGAAAGTTCCTACAAATATCAAATATCTGCACTGCTATAGTAATGACCTATGTTACAAATATTTTTGCAATTAACATATGGAAATCTTAACCATCTAAAATGAATATCTTAGTTAGCTTATCCATAGGCACATTAAAAAAATACCAAAGTAATCATTGTAGCCTGTTTATGCAATATGTTTCATAAATCAATTTAAAATTAAAACGAGGAAGGAAAATATCTATCAATACAGATATCAGAGTTACTTGAGCTCTAAATTTTAAACAGTATCTTATATACCATTTAATTAACTATCAAAACTGTGCATTCTCAAAATATCAAGTAAAAAGTTACTACAAATATCGATTTTGCTATAGTAGTGAGCTATGTTACTAAATATTTTCAAATTTTTGATATCAGGAATTTATTTTATCTAATATTACTATAACCGCCTATAATTTTTTAAAACCATTTTTAGTTGTAAAATATAACATATATAAATAAGGAAAAGAAAGAAAAAAGCAATTATCTTCAAAGCACCCTTCAACAAGAAGCTACAGAACAGTTCCCAGGGTTTGACATGGGCTACCATACCCTCGACTCAAGATTTTTCCTTCTAGCTGCCCCAAAACATTGGTGGCCTTCTCAGAGTAATAATAATGGAATTATACAATATCTGTCCTTTTGTGTCTGACTTATTTCACTCAGCATTATGTCCTCAAGGTTCATCCATTTTTGTCATATGTTTCAGGACACCATTTTGTCTAAATGCTGCATAATAGTCCATCGTATGTACATACCATATTTGTTTATCCACTCATCTGTTGATGGGCATCTGGATTGTTTCATCTCTTTTATTATTATATAATTATATTATTGTGAATAATACTACTATCAACCTCGGTGTGCAAATACCTGTTAATGCCACTGCCTTCAACTCTTCTGGGTATATACTGAGTATCGGTATTGCCAGGTCATAGGGCAACTTAATATTTAGTTTTCTGAGGAATTGCCAAACTGACTTCCACAGTAACTGAACCATTTTATATTCCCACCAATAGTGAATAACTGTTTCAATTTCTATGCATCCTCTCCAACATGCATAGTTTCCTGTTTGCTTAATAGCAGCTATTCTTATAAGTGTGAGGTGATATCACATTGTCATCTTAGTTTGCATTTCTCTTATAGCCGATGAAGATGAGCAGCTCTTCATGTGCTTTTTAGCCATCTGTATTTCTCTTCAAATAGGTGCATATTCATTTCCTCAGCCCATTTTGTAATTGTTTGTTCTTTTGTTAGTGAGCTGTATAATTTCTTTATGTACGCTGGGTACCAAGTCTTTATCTGTGGTTTTCAAATATTTTCTCCCATTGAGTTGGCTGCCTCTTCACCTTTTTAACAATGTTCCTTGAGGCACAGAAGCTCTTGATCTTAAGGAGTTACCATTTATCTATTTTTTTCTTTCACAGCTTGTGTTTTAGGTGAAAAATTTAAGACGATACCTCCTATTACTGCTAGGCCTTGAAGATGTTTCCCCACATTTTTTCAAGAAGTTTTATCACACTGGCTCTTACATTTAGGTCTTTGATCCATTTTGAATTAATTTTTGTATAGGGTGTGTGCCAATTTGAAAGGATTTATGTACCCTAGAAAAGCCATGTTTTAATCCTAATCAATCTTGCGGGAGCAACCACTTCTTTTAATCCCTATTCAATAACGTAGGTTGGAAACTTGATTAGGTTATCTACATGGGGAATTGATTCAATCAAGTGTGGATATTAAACTTGAGTAGATGGAGATGTGTCTTCACCCATTCCAGGCGGGTCTTGATTACCTTACTGGAATTCTTTAAAAGAGAAATCATTTTGGAGAAAGCTTCAGAACGACATAGCCACAAGAAGCAGAGTTCTCCAACCAGCGACCTTTGGAGATGAAAGAGGAGAACGCCCCTGGTGGAGCTTTATGAAGTGAGAGACCTGGAGAGGAAGTTAGCAGACATTGCCATGTTCACCACGTGCCCCTCCAGTTGAGAGAGAGATCCTGAACCTCATCAGCTTTCTTGAATCAAGTATCTTTCCCTGGGTGCCTTAGATCAGACATTGCTAAGACATGCTTTAATTGGGCTTCTCATGGACTTAGAACTGTAAACTTGCAACTTATTAAAGTCCTTCTTTTTAAAAGCCATTCCATTCCTGGTATATTGCATTCTGGCGGCTAGCAAACTAGAACAGGGTGTAAGGTAAGTGTCCTCTTTCATTCTTTCAGTTATTGAAATCCAGTTCTCCAATGCCTATTTATTGAAAAGACTATTCTGTCCCAATTCAGTAGATTTGGGGTCCTTGTCAAAGATCAAATATCCATAAATTTGGTAGCCAATCTCTTCACTCTTGATTCTATTCCACTGGTCAATCCTTCTGTCTTTGTGCCAGTACCATGCTGTTTTGACCACTGTGGCTTTATAGTAAGCTTTAAAGTCAGGGAGTGAAAGACCTTTCACATTGCTCTTCTTTTTTAGGATAACTTTAGCTATTTGAGGTCTCTTTCCCTTCTATATAAATTTGATATGCAGTTTTTCCAAGTCTTCAAAGTAAGTTGTTGGGATTTTTATTGATATTGCATAGAACTGTAGATCAGTTTGGGTAGGATTGACATCTTGACGATATTCAACCTTCCTATCCATGAGCATTGAATATCTTTCCATCTATTTTGGTCAATTTTTATTTCTTTTAGCAATTTTTTGTAATTTTCTGTGTATGAGTCTTTGACATCCCTGGTTAGGCTTATTCCTAGATACCTAATTCTTCTGGTCACCATTCTGAATGGAATTTTTTTCCTTAGTTGTCACCTCAGATAAGTTATTGCTTGTGTATAGAAACATTACTGATTATTGTACATTAATCTTGTATCCTGTCACTTTGTTGAATTTGTTTATTAGCTCAAGTAGTTTTACTGCAGATTTCTCAGGATTTTCTAAGTATAGGATCATGACATGTGCAAATAATGAAAATTATACTTCTTCCCTTCCTATATGGATGCCCTTTATTTCATTCTCCTGTCTAATTGCTCCAGCTAGTACTCCTAATACAATGCTCACAATAATAGTCATAACAGTGGGCATCCTTTTCTTGTCCCTGATCTCAAGGGGAATGCTTTCAATTTCTCACCATTAAGTATGACGCTAGCTATGGGTTTTTCATATAAGCCCTTTACAATATTGAGAAAGTTTCCTTCGATGTTTAACTTTTAAAATGTCTTTATCAGGAAAGGATATTGGATTTTGTTGAGTGCTTGTTTTCAGTATCGATTGATAGGATTATGTGATTTTTCCCTTTTGATTTGTTAATGTGCTATAGTGTGTTGATTGATTTTCTTGTGTTGAATCACCCTTATATTCCTGATATGAATCCCACTTGATTATGATGTATAATTATTTTAATGTGGTGTTGGATATGATTTGCTAGTATTTTGTTAAGAATTTTCACATCTATATTCACTAGGGAGATTGACTTGTAGTTTCTTTTCTTGTATCATCTTTATCCGATTTTGGTATTAAAGTGATGTTAGTTTCATAAAATGAGTTAGCATTCTTTTTACTCCAATTTTTTTGAAGAGTTTGAGCAGGATTGGTGTCAATTCTTTTTTAATAGTTTGATAAAATTCTCCTATGAAGCCATTAGGTCCTCAGCTTTTTTTTCTGGGAAGATTTTTGATGATTGATTGGATCTTTTTACTTGTAATTGGTTTGTTGAGATCTTCTATTTCTTCTCAAGTCAGTATAGGTAACTCATGTGTTTCTAGGAATTTATCCATTCCATCTAAGTTATCTAGTTTGTTGACATATAATTGTTCACAATATTCTCTTATGATTTTTAAAATTTCTTCATGATCTGTGGTAACAATTCCCCTTTCATTTTTTATTTTATTTGTGTCCACTCTCTTTTCTTCTTTGTTAGTTTAACTAGGGGACTATCAATTTTATTAATTTTCTCAAAAGAACCAACTTTTAGTTTTGTTGATTATTTCTATTGTTTTATTGTTCTCCAGTTTGTTTATTTCTGCTTTAGTCTTTATTATTTCACTTCTTTTATTTGCTTTGGGGTTAGTTTGCTGTTCTTTCTCTAAATTCTCCATGTGAGCAGTTAAATCCTCAAGTTTTCTCCATTCTTGTTTTTTTGTTTTGTTTTGTTTTTACATGGGCAGACACTGGGAATTGAACCCAGGTCTCTGGCATGGCAGGCACGAACTTCTGTTACTGAGCCATTATGGCCTGCCCATTCTTGTTTTTTAATATGGGCAATAACTTTCCCTCTCAATTCTCCCTATGCTGCAACCCATAAGTTTTGATAAGTTGTATTCTCATTATCATTTGTCTCAAGATATTTAATGATTTATCTAGCAATTTCTTCCTTGACCCACTGATTATTTAAGAGTGTGTTGTTTAATCTCATGTATTTGTGAAAGCTCTGGTTCTTTGGTTACTATTCATTTCCAACTTTATTCCATTGTGATCAGAGAAAGAACTGCTTTGAATATTTCAATCCTGTTAAATTTATAGAGACTTAGTTTATATCCTGGTAGATGATTTATCCTGGAGAACATTCCATGTACTCTTGAGAAGAATGTGTATCCTGGTGTTTTGGGATGTAATGATTGATATATGTCTATTAGAGCTAATTCATTTGTCTTAATGTTTAGGTTCTCTATTACCTTGTTGATTCTCTGTGTGGTTGTTCTATCTATAGCAGAGGGTGGTGTATTAAAGTCTCCCACTATTATTGTTGATAGGTCTATAGCTCTCTTCAGTTTTTCCAATATATGCCTCATGTATTTTGGAGCTCTTTGACTGGGAGCATACACATTTATGATTGTTATTTCTTCCTGGTGAATTCTCCCTTTTACTAATATGTAGTGTTCTTCTTTGTCTCTTATGATGTCTGTACATTTAAAGTCTATTTTGTCTGATATTAGTATAGCTATTCCTGCTTTCTTTTGGTTACAGCTTTCATAGAAGATCTTTTTCCATCCTTTCACTTTCAATCTGTGTCCTTGAGTCTAAGATGTGTCTCCTGTAAACAGCATATAGATGGATTATATTTTTGAACCATTCTATGTCTGTATCTTTTAATTGGTGAATTTAGTCCATTAACATTCAAAGTAATTACTGTAAAAGCAGTTCTTGATTCTACCATCTTGTCCTTTAGTTTTTATTTGTCAGATCTGTATATTATTTTCCTTCTCTCTCTCTTTTCTTTTAGATTACAGTTACTCATATTCTTCAGTTCTGTGCCCTCCTCCAGACCTCCTTCTCCTGTCTTTTTTTATCAGCCGACAGAGCACCCTTTAGTATTTCAGGTAGGGCTGGTCTCTTATTGACTTGTTCTCTCAATCTTTCTTTATCTTTGAAGATTTTAATCTCTCCCTCAATTTTGAAGGATAGCTTGGCTAGATAAAAAATTCTTGGTTGAGAGCTTTTCCCATTCAGGATTTTAAAAATATCATACCACTGCCTTCTTGCTTCCATGATATCTGTTGAGTAGTCTGGAGTCAGTCTTATGTGTTTTCCCTCATATGTAGTAGATTGTTTTTCTCATGCTGTTTTCAGGACTTTCTGCTTTTCTTCAACACCTGACAATCTGATTAGTATGTGTCTTGGAGTGGACTTATTTGGATTTATTCTATTTCGAGTTTGCTGGGGCTCTCTGATGTGCATATTAATGTCTTTTATAAGGGTTGGGAAGTTTTCTCCAATTATATCTTCAACTAACTTTCCCAACCCTTTACTCTTCTTTTCTCCTTTGGGGACACCAATAATTCTTATATTTTTGTGCCTCTCATTGCCCATCATTTCCCTAAGGTGAATTTGCATTTTTCCATCTTTCTTGCTATTTATTCTTTTGTGCAATGTAGTTCTATTGCTCTATCTTTTAGATCTTCAAATCTGCTATCATGTGTGGCCAGTATATTTTTATTTGGTCTACTGTATCTTTCATTTCCATGAGATCTGCCATTTTTGTTTTTAACCTCCCAAATTCTTCTTTATGCTCTTCTAGTGTCTTCCTGATATCCTTTATTTCTTTATAAATATCCTTGAGTAGTTGTTCCACATTCTGTTCCGTCTGGAATTTTGACTTGATCATTTGGCTGGGCCATTCCTGCTTGGATCTTTGTGTTTTCTGTGATTTTCTGTTGTGAGGGGGCCATTTGATTATCTTGATATGGGGTTATTATGCAAGTTGATCACCTACATTCTTCTAAAGTTTTGTATTTACTTAGTTTTTGCTAAATGTTTCCTTTTGCACTTTGTTGGTTATTCTCTGCCAAATCAAGGTCCAGACCTCATGTAGGGGATACAATTCAACCTAAGGGTCTATTATAAAGTAGGCTGGGGTGCACGGGTATACCAGCGACAGAATGGCTGACTACCACGCAGGAGACCCAAGGTTAACTCTAGCCCCTTCTTCCCAGCAGGTGGCAACTGTGAGGCTCCTCCTCCCTCAAGCTCTCCCCTCCCTGTCTGGTGCAGCTGCCTGCACTTACTGAGTCTGGCCAACAGATGGCGGGCTTGAGTCGCCCCCTCCCTCAGCCCGGCCTCTCCTAGCCTGGGTGACTGAGGTCAGCAAGCTCAGCAGGGGTGCTGCTGCACCAGGGGGAACACTCTGCCAGGGGAGTAGCTCTGCCATGGGCAGCCAGCGGCAGCTCTCTGCTGGGGGACCGGGTTGCCCACCAGCGCATGGGGGATCAGCTGATCCGCAGCACCGGTGGGCCTGCCAGACCCTGTGGCTGAGGACCTGCTTTTTCCTGCACCCAATGGATTGTTCACTACCCCCACCCTGAGGCCGGCCCTGGGGTGGATGATCGCTGGCCCCAAGGCTCCCTGCGGCGCTGACCCCACAACCACGTGGGGAGGTTTCCCCAGCCGGCAGCTGTGCAGACTGGAGCTGAGGGGGGTCAGTTCCCTCCAGTGGTACCTCCCCGGTGCTCTGCTGCCAGCCCGGTGAGGATCCCTTCATCAAACCCACTCGCTCTCCCTGATCCGCCACCCGCCAAAAATGCCTCAAGACCCTCCTAGACTGCGCACACCCCAGGACCTGCAGTCCTGGACATTTTCTCCCCGTCTTCTAACTTGTTTCCCGGAGCAGACGTGAACTCACACCACTTCGGTCTGCCATCTTCCTGGAAGTCTCTACTTTATTATTTTGAAAATCTTAAAAATATATATTACACAATAAAATGATATTAAATGACTTTATTATTAATCACACTGTCTGTATTAGGAGGTCCTATTAACTAGAAACATCTGTTGCTAACCACAGTAGAAATATATGCAGAATTACCTGCGAATTAATTTTTTAAGCCACGTAAAAACAACTACCAATTAAAAGCACAGTTTTGGAGCCTAAGTTTAGTGGTAACAACTTACAACTTGAGAGTATTAAGAAGAAATAAATTGTTTCCATCTAGACCAAAAGTAAAGGCAGTAGATAAGAATCAGACACACACACACACACACACACATAATTTCATATATGAATGATAAATAATGTAAAATAATATTTTACCTTTTGGGACTCCGTAAATATTAACAACAGTGATTCCATTTAATTTCTAGCATAAATCAGGCATTATAACTGACAGAGGGATAAAAAGTTTAGGACACAGAGTGTCATATCAGTAAGTTTCAGGGATGTACAGAGGAAGATGTTCAATGAATTTTGGCGTTTAGATAACGCTGTGTGAAGTTGATATCTTATTTGAGTTTTGGAGGATGAGGAAATTTTGCCAAATGCTAAGAAGCAGAGAAACAACATGAGCAAAGGTATAGAGGAAAGAAAGATCAGTAAATTTAGAGGGAGAAGAGGCAGCTTGGTATTACTAGAAAGTAAGTGACCAGGCAGCAGTAGCATGAGATAAAGGCAAAAAAACAGCAAGGTCATGAGAAAGCATATATGCAATTCTGACGAAAATATATGCAATACTTCCTATATCGCTTTGAGTCACAGACTTCTGATCTCCTGATGAAAGTAACTGACTCTCTTCCCCTCAAAATTGTATCTATAATACATGCATTCAGTTATTTTGCATACAATTGTAGAGTTCACTAAGCACCTGAAATTTATTCATGGGCTCCCGGAATTCTACCACATGTCAAAGCAAAACAAAATAAGACACCTAAAAGCAGGATTATTAAGTCAAAATTATGGCAGAAAAAAGGAGAACTAACATTTCTTAACCAGATGCATTTCTACCCTTCAATAGGTCTTGCCTTCTCTATTTTAAAGCACATTTTCAATCAATCCCCTTCTCTCCACTTTGATTGCTCCTTTCCAGAAGAAAGCCACTCTGGCTACTTCAAAGGCCTCTTAGATGGTCTCACTACTTCCCTTCTGCCCACCTATTATCTGTCATTCACACTTCAGCCAGAGTATTGCATCTAAAAGGTATATCAAATCATGTTAACTCCAACTAAATCCCCAAAGGCATTTTATTGTATGTGGATTAAACCCAAGCTCAGTACCAGAACTCACAAAACCCTGATGATCTTGGCCAGAGATGACTCCTCTAGCCACATCTGGCACCATATTTTTCTGCTATGCTTATGCTCTAGTTCACTGGAATCTTTCACTCCTCCATCTGCCCAATTGGTATCCACCTCAGGCCTTTGCATCTGCTCTTCCCTTTGCATCTAATACTTCCTCCATTCTTCTCAAGATTGATACCATCTAATTATTAAAATCTCAGCTCAAATGTTTACTCCGGAGAGAGCTCTTCCTTGAGTACCCAATCAAAGGTACCCTGATCACCATATGTTCACTCTTTCAGTGTCCTATTTTGTGGAAACTATAGCTGATATATTATTATTATTTGTGGTTACTTACATTGGTACTATTTTACTCCCACATTCCCTGATTAGAAATTGACTCTTTTTTGGCCAGTTCCAGCTCCTACACAACCTGACACATAGTAGTTACTCAATAAATTTCAATTAAACCGATTTCCTTGAGTAAGTGAGACTATGTATTGTGCAGTATTTAGACATAAACCGAAAATATTAGCTTCTCCATGTGTCCTCTACGAATGGACTCAATGAATATACTTTATGTTGACATTTCTGAAATGGACAGTAAACCTTTTCAAATGGTTTAGTTTTATGCAATACTCTAATCTGTTTTGCAATTACTTCTTTTAAGGAAAGGATTTAAGTAATTTTAAAGTTTGCAATTACTGTATATCTAAAGAATATCAAATTCCCATTTTTTTTTTAAATCTAGCTCCTCTGCCAAATAGTTTTCCTACTCATTTGGAAGTCTAAAATAAATACTGGTGTAAATTGATGTTGACATTTAGGTACATTTAGTGAGTACAATATTAGAAATTAGTAAAATAAAAATTTTAAAACGTACCAATCTTTTAAGTGTCAGAAAAACCATGGTTACCCATAGAGTAGCATATATTTTCTTAAATCCCTTATACAATATGGGTGGGATTAAAATGTGTTTTGAAGTCCCAGTTTATTGTCTCCCATCTTAATTACCAACATTTTCACTTTCAGTGTGTCCCACCATGGACAACAAATCATACTATTATAGCTATTAACGTTTGAAGCCTTATTCATCAAAGGATGAGAGAGAATAATAATAGTATCTATTTCTATGGGTTGCTGTAAGAATTAGTTTAGTATATGAAAGATGTGAGACATATAGCATGTGCAATAAATGTTAGCTATCATCATCTAGTTCAGAGAGAAATGACAGGCTAACAAAAGCTTCCCATCTTGTTTCCAAGAGCAAGCTATTGGGCATTTGGTGGCTCCAGAAGCACTACTGCATCATGGATATATTTCTCTCTTTAGTTGTATTCAATTTTCACCTGATATTTTCATCTTCTCTGAATTTCATGTGTAAATGGAATAAAAATGGCCAGCCAAACCATCTCTATCCATTAAAGTGGCTGTTTTCCTTGTAGGTATCTTCTTCTGGCATTTGACTTCATTAGGAACAAATTGTGCAGAACTAAAAAATATGACAGAAATAACATATAGACATTATCTGACTAGGAAAACAATTTTCATTTCATGTTGAGAGGGAATTGGATTTTAGATTGGTGAGAACTGGAAGACTTTGCAATAATCTGATCAGAGTGACTGCTTTAAATAATGTAACTTTTCTATACCTTGAGTTTAATAAAAGTTTTTTTTAATCTTAGAAAAATCAGTGCCAATATAATAGACTTACTACTGAAATGACAGTATACAAAAAATATACCCAACAACACCAAAAGGTCATACTATTATTGTATTCATGAAAATTATCTTGAAATTTATGGTAAAGATTTTGGTGTTCAATATATTAAGAAATATCCAAGAAATACAACTCCTTGGTTGTTATTTATGGGAAACACAATTTTATGTCTCTGCAACTCATGTATTGAGATTTCAATCACATTAAATTAGAAGCTGTTTATTTAAATTTCACAGGAATTGTTCCTAGTAGTAGACATGGGATTGATCAGGAAAACCTTATTCTTGAATATGTCTGCACTAAAGTTCATAATTTCTTTACCAGTGCTGATTTGCCAAGATCTTTATCATCTTTTCTAATGGATAATTTCAAGAGGATTTTGGAGAACATTGTCGACATATTTATGCCTTTCTCTTAAGCTACACTGATATTCAGTGACCCATGTTTTAAGTTCTCAGTTGGGCCTTCTAAGCAGATCATTTTGGGAAATCTACAGAACCATCATTATGGAGACCATATGGTAGTTAACTCCTCCCAAATTATGTCTTGGGAAAAAAGATTTTTAGTGCTTATTTTTAATCCATAATTCCTCAGATTATTGACTTCCATGAGTGTATCAGGGGAAAATGTTTAAATTTTATTTTCTAATTTCAAAAAATGTCAAAATAGTAAATAGGGTACACTTAAATTTTTCATTACTGTGCAAGAATAATTCTTAAGTTGGATTGACAGTCAGTTGTACTGGCTTGGATGTATAATACTTAAAGTAAAATAAAAAATAAGGTAAAGATCATTTGCCATTTAATTACTTGTGAAATATTCTAGGCTGGTGGAAAGATGTAAGGTTTGCAGATGAAAGAAATCCTATGTAATTGTAAAGAGCTGGAGAATGGTAGTTTTTGATGAAAGGGTACTACAGAAAAACAAGGAAATGATGACAGTTATTCTGGAAGTGACTGAGAAAATGGCAACAAAAGCAAAAAGAGTTCCTAAAAAATAATATCATATGATCTGCCAAGCAGTAGCTTTTACATGAGATTGGACTCACACATACAACAAAATTGGTAGTTTATTTCTTGCTGAATAAGTTAATGAACTTTTGGTTAGATTCCATTGAAAGGTAATCAGAAAAATGTAGTTTTATCTTTTTTAAAATTCACTTTTTTTTGGCTCTCTTCAACACTGAAGAAGGCTAGAAAATTATCATTGAATCCTTATTCAGACCTTTTAGTGCATTGTCTGATGCCTACTAGCTGGTGAAGGGATGATTATTATTTTGGATCATTCATTTATTCATTTAGCAAATAATTACTATCATGGATATATTATTAAATAAGCAGATATTCACTGTGAAAAATTCTGAAGGTTCACTATTGGCAGGATAACATGTTTTCTGCAGACAATATGAAATATTTTATGGGTCAAATGTCATGTTAATCTTACGGCCTTAAGAAGTTTGGGTTTATTCTGTAATTCCCTCAAACTGTGGTAGGTTAACATTTCCTTTAGCTATTTTATATAAAACAATTGATTGTTAAAGCGAACTAAGCAAACATCAAGAAAAAATCCACATCAAAAACATTAATGATAAATTGTTAACATTTATTAAGCTATTATATGAGAACTATATGTTAAAATATTCCTTGCAAAAGCCCTGCAATGTAGGTTGAATCACTTAGGTTAGGCTAAATCTGAAACAAACATGTAGCAAATGGTTCAAGCAAAATGTCTCAAGCTGCAGTCCAAAATGGTTCAAGCTGCATCTTTGACTTTGGGCAGCAGTCCTCCATGCAGCGTCCTACACAGTGACCCAACCCTCTCCAGCTAGTGGGAGGAAAAAGAGAGCAGAAGAAGGAAAAGCCCCTCTTCTTAAAAACCCTGGCTAAGAAGTAACAAACCTTTTCCCATGTTAGGATTCCATTAGCAAGAACTGGTAACACGGCCACACCTGGCTGCAATGGAAGCTGAAAAATGGAGTTCATGATGGGTGTAATTTTCCCAGCAGAACCTGATTAACAGAGAAGGGAAAAGTAAATTTTGTTGAGCAACTAACCTAATCTGACTAATGCATATTAATGTTATCCACATTTTGCTGAGGAGGAAACTGAGTAAAAGATTTTTTAAGTAACTTGCTCATGATCATACAGCAAATAAGTGGCATATTTGGGATTTTCATTGAGAATGTGCTGCATTCTGATTTCCCTTCTCTTAATGTTCAACTATTCTTTAATTAATTTACATTAAATTGTAAGTTTCTTTTTAAATTTAATTCCCTTAAAATTGTCCGATGTTAATATTTTGGATATCTCTAACTTGCTCTTAAATACTTGCCCTGATAGCAGAGACTGCCTTTTTCCATTTTTGTAGCACTCTACTATTTTTGTGGCTCTGAGAGCACTTCAAATCATATTTAATGTTCAATAAATTTTTCCTGAATGTCTGTTTGCGGGTTAATGTCCTGTGCAATTTAGAAATATAAGGCATGATATTGTAGAAATTCATGCAAGAAAGGAGTGGAAGTAATGGCTGAGATCAATGTTTTGGCAAATTTTCAGAAACAAATTACAATGAAGCAATGTAAATTGTTAGCACAATTTTCAGTTCTAACACAGCAAATGGCATCCTTTCATGGTGTTTCTCACAACACAGATACATTGCACAAAATATAATTGTGAGCACTTTTTTTGTCAGCATCATTTGAAAAGATCCTTTATATATAAGCTGTTAATACTGTATAAGTGGGGAGATGGTTGTTGCAGAATGCTTTTGTTTATTTTTGAAAGCATCAAGTTCTGAAGTAAGTGAATGACAACTATATATTTATGTCAACTCTTTTCAGAGAAAACCATAGGAAATATTTTCCCAACCTAAAGGAATGACATTTACGGACGGTATTTATAAAAATGCACCATAGTTAAAAGTACACTGAGATATAGGTGTTATGTATGGTGTGTCAGACAGGGTTCTCTAGAGAAACAGAATGAACAGGAGATATTTGTAAGTATGAGATTTTATAAAAGTGTCTTATGCACCTATGAGGATACACAAGTCCAAATTTCATAGGGCAGGCTGCTAGCTGGCAACTCCGATGAAGGTCGTTGATGAACTCTCCAGGAGGGATGGCTGGTTGAAGAAGAAATGAAAGTTCTCCCTTCCCCCTTAAAATGCTTCAACTGGTTGGATTAAATCTGGCTGATTGGATTTTGTCATCACGGAAGACACTCCTTAGTTTATCTATCGTAGATGTAATCAGCCACAGATGCAATCAACTGACTGATGATTTAATAATCCAGAATTCTAGTTTATTAACCAGCCACAAAATGTCCTTGCAGTAATGGTTACGCCAGTGGTTGCTTGACCAGACAACTGAGCACCATCACCTGGCCAAGTTAACTCATGAACTTGGCCAGGTCCACCCTTGTCAAGTTGGCAACTATTGAACATGCTTAATTTCCAAATAGAACACAATAACAGACATACGTTTTGCCTAACAATACTCAATTGTCCTGTGTAAAGCTGGTAAGGCACTAAATTTCTCCAGAATAGGGTGTGAGTTCTTGGGTAACATTCTTAAACTTGATATTCTATAACATGAACAATAAAACTTATGTTATTTGATAAGAAGAAAATAAGATACTTGCTTTATGTACAGAAAACAAACATACTCATAACAAAAAAGAAGAAGGAAATATTCATCCCATCACAGTTCTCATTTCCATAACTTGTCATATGGTCGTAGTTCATACTTATTACTATCTTCTTCCACTACCCATTCCATGTACCCTTTACCTTTAGTAAGCACTTCAATTGGTCATGATTCGTTGCCTGGTAAAATGACCCAAACCTTCATTCCTGATATTTCTGGGTCATCAATAGTCTTGTTTGGATTGGGTTGTTGACATTTTCTATGACTTTACTCAAAAGGTATGGTAGCACTAAGAGATGCCCTAGGGGATCTTCTGTATTCCAGGAAAACTCCTCTTTATCTTCATTATATAGCTGCAGTCCTATTTCCCCTTATTAGTTAGGATCAATCACCCCAGCCAGTTCAGCAATCAACTTCCTTGCCTGTTGTTTCAGAGATATAAGAAACCCAAAGAGGCTAGGTGGCAGTCTTAACTTCCAATTCAATGGAATCACCATTGTGTATCCTTGTAGGAGCACTCTTCCTTTTGGAACTAACACCTGTAGATCAACACAGCTTAAGGTTGCAAGGACAGGAAGCAATTTTTTTTTCTAGTTGATCACTAGAGGTAATAGTGGTGCTACTCCCATTTCCACCCCTTGATTCCTGGACCTATGAATCCTGGTTATTGGAGAAAGAGTCCCATAGAGTGGATGCTGATTCAGAGACTCCTGAAGAACATTGCCTTGGCCCTGCAAAGTATCACCATCTAGTTAGCACCAGAATTGGGTATTCAAAAGCCATTCCATCATGCTATCAACCCAGATGTTTCTGGATGATGGGAACATGGTAAGACCAGAGAATTCCATGAGCATTTGTCCATTCCTTCATTTCATTTGCTATGAAGTAGATTCCTTAATCATAAACAATGCTGTGTGGAATATTATGATGGTAGATAAGGCATTTCATAAATCCATAGATTGTAGTTTTGGCAGACACATTGTGTTCAGTGAAGAAAAACCCATATCCAGAGTGTTCTAGTTTGCTAGCTGCCGGAATGCAATATACCAGAAATGGAACAGCTTTTAAAATCGGGAATTTAATAAGTTGCAAGTTTACAGATCTAAGGCTGAGAAAGTGTCCCAATTAAAACAAGTCTATAGAGATATCTAATCTAATGCATCCAGGAAAGATACCTTGGTTCAAGAAGGCTGATGAAGTCCAGGGTTTCTCTCTCAAGTAAGAAGGCACATGGCAAACATAGTCAGGGCTTCTCTCTCAACTGGAAGGGCACATGGCGGACATGGGGTCATCTACTAGCTTTCTCTCCTGGCTTCCTGTTTCTATGAAGTGCCCCAGGAAGCGCTTTCTTTCTTCATCTCCAAAGGGCACTGGCTAGTGGACTCTCTGCTTCATGGTGCTACAGCATTCTCTGCTCTCTCCAAATCTCTTGCATTCTCCAAAATGTTTCCTCTTTTATAGGATTCCAGTAAACTAATCAAGACCCACCCGAATGGGTGGAGACATATCTCCACCTAATCCAGCGTAACAACCACTCTTGATTGAATCACATCTCCAGAGTGATTATATAATTACAGATTCAAATATACAGTACTGAATAGGGATTAGAAGAAACACTTGCCTTTACGAAATGGGGTTAGGATTAAAACATGGCTTTTCTAGGATACATACATCCTTTCAAACCAGCACACAGAGTATTTGTCTATTCCAGTTAGAGAAAATTGTTGCCCATTTCCATGATGGAAGCGTTTCAATGTAATCAACCTGCCACCACATAGCAAGCTGATCACCTCGGGAAATGGTCCCATAACAGGGACTGAGTGTAGGTCTCTACTGGAAGATTAAGCACTCAGACCTGCCATAATTAGGTCAGCCTTGGTAAGTGGAAGTCCATGTTGCTGTGTCCATGCAAAACTTCCATCTCTTCCACCATGACCACTTTGTTCATGAGCCCATTGGGCAAGGATAGGAATGGCTTGGGCCAGAGGCTCAAAGGTATCCACAAAAGGGGGTCATCTAATCCACCTGATTATTATAAAACCTTCCTCAACTGAAGTCACCCTCTGGTGAGAATTCACATAAGACACAAATAGCATCATGTTTTTTGCCCACTTAGAAAGGTCTATCCACATACTTCTACCCCAGGCATCTTTGTCACCCATTTTGCAATCATTCTCCTTTCAAGTCCGTGACCATCCAGCTAAACCATTAGCAAAATCCATGGGTCAGTATACAAATGCACCTCTGGTCAGCTCTCTTTCCAAGCAAAATGATCAACCAAGTCCACTACTCCAAGCTCTGCCCACTGGGAGTGTTTCTCCTCACTACTGTTCTTTAGGGACATCCCAGAAAGGGGCTGCAGTGCTGCAGTTGTCCACTTTTTGGTGGTACCTACATATTGTACAGAACCATTTGTAAACATGTGTTTTCTTTTCCTTAATCAACTGATTGATTGGAAGGAACTCTCCAAGAGGCCAAAACTCTGGGCTGGGGAAGAGAAGGTAATACAGCAGAAGTGGGGGTCATGGGCATTTGGGCTACTTCCTCATCTACTTACTTGTGCCTTTAGGACTTGCTCAAGCCCTATCCCATATATACCATATCCATTTTATGATGGAGTGCTGCTTTGCAATTTTATGGCTTGGTAGTTCAGACAAAACCCAGATCATGAGAGGCAACTCAGGTCTCATTGTAACTTGGTAGCCCATGGTTAAGCATTTAGTCTCTACTAAGTCCCACTAACAAGCCAAACGCTGTTTCTCAAAAGGAGAGTAGTTATCTGCAGAAGATGGTAAGGCTGAACTCCAAAATTCTACGGACCTGTGATATAATTCTCCTATAGGGACCTGGCAGAAACTCCAGACAGCATCTCTATTTGTAACATTGGATCTGCTGGTTCATATGGCCCAAGTGGTACAGCAGCTTGCACAGCAGCCTGGAAATGTCACAGAGCCTCCTCTTGTTCTGATCCCCACTCAAAACAAGCAACTTTTCTGGTCACTTGGTAAATGGTTCAGTGTATCATACCCAAGTGAGGAATATGTGGTCTCCAAAATCCAGAGGCCAACTAGGCATGCCTATATTTTGGTTATAGGAGGGAAACATGACCCACACCACTGGACACCTAGAAATTTCACTGAGGTAGAAGGCCCCTGTATTTTTGTTGGATATATTCCTGTTCTCTGACACACAATGTTTTACCAATAAGTCTAGATTTTATAATAGTGTCTAACACAACTGTGGGGATACACAAATCCAAATTTCATAGGGCAAGCTGCTAGCTGGCAAGTCTGATGAAAGTTGTGGATGAACTCTCCTGGAGAGGCTGGCTGGATGAAGAAGAAATGAAATTTCTCTCTTCTCCCTTAAAAGTCTTCAACTGATTCAATTAAATCCAGCTGATTGAATTCTCTCATTGTGGAAGAGAGAATTCCTTAGTTGATCATAGATGCGATAACCTGACTAATGAAATGTCTTTGCAGTCATGGTTAGACCAGTGCTTGCTTGACCAGACAACTGGGCACCATTAACCGGCCAAGTTGACACATGAACCTAACCATAACTGAAAGAATCATTTCCCCACAAGGACATGCTCATGTCTGATTCTGTGAATATGAACTCTTTTGTAAACTTGAGCTTTAAAGCTGTTATTAATTCAGATAAGGCCAAATTAGATCTTGGTAAGCCTTAATCAAATATGGTTGGGGGTCTTATAAACAGAGGAAATTTGGAGACCATGCCAGTTTGAAAGGCTGTATGTACCCTAGAAAAGCCATGTTTTAATCCTAATCCCATTTTGTAAAAGAAGCTGTTTTTTCTGATCCCTATTCAGTACTGTATGTTTGAAACTTTAATTAGATTATCTCCTTGGAGATGTGACTCAGCCAAGAGTAGTTGTTAAACTGAATCAGGTGAAAATGTGTCTCCACCCATTCAGGTGTGTCTTAATTACTTTACTGGAATCCTTTAAAAGAGGAAACATTTTGGAGAAAGTGGCAGAGTCTTAGAGAGCAGAGAATTCCACAGCACCACAAAGCAATGAGTCCACCAGCCAGTAACTTTTGGAGATGAAGGAAAACGCCTCCCAGGGAGCTAGAGAGGAAGCCAGCAGATGATGCCATGTTTGCAATGTGCCCTTCCAGCCAAGAGAGAAACCATGACCGCGTTTGCCATGCTTCTTTTCAGATGAGAAATTGTGACCATGTTTACCATGTGCCTTTCCACTTAAGAGAGAAAACTGAACTTCATCAGCCTTCTTGAATCAAGGTATCTTTCTTAGATTGGACATATCTATAGACTTGCTTTAATTGGGACATTTCCATGGCCTAAAAACTGTTAACTTGCAATTTATTAAGTTCCCCTTTTTAAACGCCATTCCGTCTCCAGTATATTGCATTCTGGCAGCTAGCAAACTAGAACAGAGAGTTATTGGGATACAGATGGGGGGAGAGATGGCCATGTGACAGAAGTACAGATTGGCAGGAAGAGACGGTCATGTGATAGCAGCAGACATTGCATTTTCAATGGCCAGCAGCCACCACCAGAATGCTACAGATTTCATAGAAAGCATGACCCTATCAACACCTTGATTTTAAGCTTCTAGCCTCCAAAACTGTGAAACAAATTTTTTATTATTTAAGCCAATCAGTCTGTTGTACTTTGTTTCAGTGGCCCCAGCAAGGTAAGATACCAGACATTGTTAAGTTATAGCTTACTGAATATTCTCCAAGAATGTTTTATATGACATTTTCCTTCCATTTCTACAAGATAATTTGAGAGTAAATCCAGATAAGGAAATGTGTTGAGCATGATCTTTTGTAATAGAGGGGTCAGATAACGGTGGAATAGCCAGGTCATGAGGTCATACTTATGTTAACCTTTGTAGATATTCCCAAACAATATTCTATCGAGTTTGTATTGATTTAAATTCCCACTAGCAGCATATGAGAGTTCATGTTAAACACATAGTTATTTGTTTGTTTTAAGTTTAGCCATTTCTTTAGTGATATATCATTGTAGTTTAGATTTGCATTTCCCTAATGACTAATTTGAAAATTTTTCTACGTTGTTAAATGTCTTTCTATTCTTTTGTGCATTTTTCTTTGAAATTATCTGCATTTAAAAATTCATAAGCAATTTGTTTTTAATATAATTCAAATTGAGTACAATTCAAATAGGACATAAAAGAGAAAATATAATGTTCCTTATCATCACTAATCTTCTTCTTCAAATACAGTGACCAAATCAATTTAATGATTAGTATGAGTGATTATAAGTGCACAAATAAAGACAAAAAATTTTTTTCTGTTTTCTTTTTTTGCATGGGCAGGCACCGGGAACCGACAAATAATTTTTAAAATTGAAATTATTGTCACTTAAAATCCATTTTATCTAATAAGCAAATGCCAATATTGTAAAATAAATGAAAATGTAATTCAATATTTTGAACACTAGAAATGTCTCCATTTAAAACTGAAGTTTAAATGATTTTGTGGCAACTATAATTTAATGTCAGATTATTGGTTTTGTATAGCTTTCAGGATGTTTTTCATAAAAGTATTATTAGATCAAAGACCACAATATGAAAGTTTTGACTAACTATTCTTCCAAAACTTTATCTATGGTTGAATTTTTGCATTTTTTAAAGCTTTTTGCTCTTAATAACTAAATAAAAATTATTTGAGAAAATTATATATTGTTACGTAGATCGAAAGTATCAAGATCCTATGTTGTTTAGGAAAGTTAAATGCTTTGGATGTATATACTAAATAGGTTTTTTAAGTTTTGTTGTCTAAAATGCTTCCAAAAATGTCAAAATGAAATCTTCAAGGAACTTCTCAAAATAGAAAGTTGATTGACTTGATTGGTTCTTGTTTGGGGGAAATGTTGAAATAGTCAAAGAAGAATGAATCCATCTCACTTGGGGAATATCAGTTCCCACCCAAAATCCTGCTAGTGATGCCCCAGATCCAGGTCTTATCCAAGATGTCATAGCTTTTGATGCAGTTTTTTGATTTGCTGTTTTCAACTAAAGTGTTAGTAATTTTTTAAACAATCTAGGTAGTATTGCCCTCTAGAAGCACGGAACCTTTATCCTGATTTAGGCTGCTTAGATGTGCATTAACTCTAAACTGGTTTTTTCCTTCTAAAAAAAAATTAGCCATAAAGATCTAAAAAATTCAAAACTCACTCATTTATTTAACAAATATTAATTGAGCACTTACTTGCCAGGCACTGCTGTGGCTCTAGAAATATAGTAATGGGATAGATAACAATTCTAGTGGGAAGAGTTAAATGGGAGGATACTTATGATGACAAAAATGAAGTGGTAATGCAAAAGAGAGTAGATTAAGTAGTTAGGTTTAACATATAGTGACTTATATAGAAAATAACATTTAAGATTAGACCTCTCAGAACCATCCCAGTCAAAGCAAAAGATACTTTCATTATGTTATTTCAATGAAAAGTGAAATGATATTGCATGATAATTCTTTGCAGACACTAAATGTCATCAGTGTAGAAACAAGATTTAGTTTTAGTTACAAAAATTAGAATACTGCAGACAAATTATCTGTCAATGTGCCTCTGCAAGTCCCCTTAGAATTCTGTGAAGTGGTTCTGTCTCTTTATAAAGGTATTTGATTAAACAATTTTGGGAATTACAGCATACTTTATTGTACTAGTAAAGAATTCTCAATGCGTATTAGCCTATTAAAGTCTCCAAGATGTACTGCAGTAGAGAAACTGACTTAATTTTATTTAATCCAGTATTTCCCAAGTGTATGCAATCTTTGGACTTTTTTTCATGCCATACCTATTAAAACACATAGAAAACTTGTGGTTCTTTGAAACACAATTTGGAACATGCTGGCCTAAGTCACCAACTACTTTGAAAAGGGATTTGAAAAATTTTAATCACAGTAGACTACTTAGCGAAAGGTATTCTTTAGACTGTATCTATAAGAATTTTTAAAAAGACTATTTAATCTTGAATGGACTTTAAAGGACTAGTGCTTAAGCCATTTATATTTACTGATCAGTGACATGAACAAATATCACTGAGCTGTTAATTAGTTTTATGTTTGGTCTTTTTTTTTCTACTTTAAATAAGTAATCTGTAATTCTAACTACAACCCTATGAGGTAGGCATTATATCCCCATTTTACAGATGAGATAACCAAGGCACAGAGGAAATATTTCACTTGCCCCAGCTCCCTCATTTTTCAGCTAGATAATCTTGCCATGTCAGAGCAACTCAAGATTTGAAGGGACTTCCTCAGCCTTCTGGTCAAGCCACTGGTTCCTCATCATATTTCTTTCTGCAGTGCATTTGTTAAAAAATCGTATAAACCACACAGGTCTAAATGACTGAGTGTAATTTGCAATTTAGGAAACCACCAGTAAATCCACCCTTTTTTGCCTCCTCAAACAAAAAGTGAAAAACACGAAATGTGGAATTCTTATTAAGACTACTAATGTTGTACCTGCACCAATGTATTAGAGAAGATAAATATTTCACAAATGTGGATATTTTGTTAACAGATTACTTTTGGCTGTTTTGTTACTGGAATCCTGTGAAAGCATGGTTAAGATTAGTCTAAGTCCTAGTGGGAATGAGTGATTTTTCCGTTATAGACATGACTATTATTTGGATGTGCAGCCTTTGGTTGGTGTGCTGGTTTGAAAGGATGTATGGACCCTAGAAAAGCCATGTTTTAATCAAAATCCCATTTCGTAAAGGCAGAATAATACCTACTCAATACTGAATCTGTAATTAGATCATCTCCCTGGAGATGTAACCCAATCAAGAGTGGTTGTTAAACTGGATTAGGGGAGATATGTCTCCACCCATTTGGGTGGGTCTTGATTAGCTTCTGAAGTCCTATAAAAGAGGAAACATTTTGGAGAATGAGAGAGATTCAGAGAGAGCAGAATGACATAGTCATGAGAAGCAGAGAATCCATCAGCCAGTGACCTTTAGAAATGAAGAAGGAAAACACTTCCCGGGGAGCTTCAAGAAGGGAAGCTGGGAGAGAAAGCTAGCAGATGATGCCATGTTCACCACATGCCTTTCCAGATGAGAGAGAAACTCTGACCCTGTTTGCCATGTGCCTTCTCACTTGAGAGAGAAGTCCTGAACTTCATTGGCCTTCTTAAACCAAGGTATCTTTCCCTGGATGCCTTAGATTGGACATTCCTATAGACTTACTTTAATTGGGACATTTTCTCACCCTTACAACTGTAAACTAGCAATTTATTAAATTCCCCTTTTTAAAAGCCCTTCTGTTTCTGGTATATTGCATTCTGACAGCTAGCAAACTAGAACAGTTGTTTACTTCCATTGATGGGGAACAACTTATTAAAATGTTGCAGGACAATTCATTCTATAGCTGCCATTTTGGGAAAATACTTTCTTATCAGCCATGAAGTTCTGTTGACTCTACCTCACTGGCCTTTCCATTCATCTGTTTCTTTCACTTCATCCCCTCTAGTTAACATCTCAATCCAAGTTCTCAGTTTCTCACCTGGATTATTAGAGAAGCTGCCAGACTGAACTGCTATCCAGTCTTCCAAAGCTTCAAACCAGATTCCATTAAGTCACTCTTCTAATCATGTATTTTTATCAACACCAGATGCTTGCTAAAATGCAAACTTGATCACGTTACTTCTCTGCTTAAAATTCTCAAGTGATCTCCCATTCCATAGAGGAAGAAGTCCTTATAAGACCCTTGACCATCTGGTCCTCACCTGTCCCTCCAGCTGAGACCCCTGGAGAACCATAAATGAGCATTTATGAGACCATAAATTCCAATCATTTTAACCTGCTTATAAATTCCAAAAATGACATTCTGTTTCATGATCATCTTTTCTTAAACAGTTTCCTCACAATGTCCTACCTGGTAAATGTAAAGGGGAGGCCAGGCAGAGAAAATGTACAGGCTCCTTAGATTAGAATCTACTTGCTCTGTGACCTTCTTTAGGTAACTTAATTTCTCCATGCCTGTGTTTCAACAGTCTATAAAGTGAGGTAAACAAAATCATCAATTGCATAAGGTTATTAGATAAGTCTAAATGAGTTCATTCAAGAAAAATATTTAGCACAGTCAATGGCATTTAATAAGTGCTCTTAAAACCTTAGCAATTCTTAATCAATATTGTTATTGACTAGCAACAGTGTTAACCAACTTGTGAGAGCTCAGTTCAAGGATTACTTTGTTTTAAAAAGTTCTTATCTTCTTGTGATTCATTTGTTGTAGGTTCATACTTCACAGTATAGCATCATTCACTGGTTGTGACTTGTGATAGCTTCTTTTCTTGGACTTCTCCTGTTTTTTTCGGTCTTTTAGTTTTTCTTCTCTTCAATTCTTTAAGATCGCTGAGAGTGCAGGGAACTCCTGGAAATTCCCTTGTGTCCTAGCTGCTATTCACCAAAGTGAGGAGATCTGAAATATCTCAGAGCAGCTAAGTGCTCTCATGATTACAATGGCCCACTTAGCTTGAACTTCACCTTCTTCTAATCACTATTAGTTCTTCCCTTTTCAGACTGAAGCTAATGCTCTGGCCCAAAAAGATAGGAAACAAAATAGGCACTGGGGCACTGGGGTTCAGCTTTCTGCCAACACCAATGGCCTCAAGCAGAATTACCTCTTCTTTCTGTGCTGACATTGTCTAGTCTCCCTGAATTCTTTCTCATTAATAGAATAGGAATCATGTCTTCTCTGCCTACCTGTTAGATTAATTGGGATAATGTATGTGAAAATGCTCCCCACACACAAGGACGTACCTGTCACCCCAAGGTAGGCAGGGAAGACATGCCACTCATTCACCGTTGTATATATAGTGGGGATGAGTGACCCTGCAAGTGAGATCAGGGCCTTTCATTCAGCAGTCAGGACTCCTGAGGCAGAAAGCCCAGTCTTCCTCAACCAGCATGAAGACAGGACCCCTGTCAAGGGACTTAGAACCATTTTTTTGGCACTAGACAGATGATGTTTCTAATTAGCAGACTCAAAAGGTGCCACATCTTTTGCAGTCTATATCGGGGAGCCCTAACCCTTCCTAAACAGTTCAAGGCTTCTGGCATAAGACCAGTCTTTTGCTAGCAGAATCAGAGGCTAACTTGGCCTTGTGAAATGGTCCACTAACTTCAGCAGTGATCTATGTTTAAGTCTTATGTCTTGAATAATTTTATGACCATAGTAAGGAAAGGTGGCCTGAGAAATGATTCTTTTATATTAAATATTTTATTAGTTAGCTTTAATATTCAAGTAGATAATTAGTTTAAAAAATGAATATGTTGTGATAGAGATTATCATGAATTTATTCATTCCTTTAGAAAATTTGGCTTAAAAGAATTTGTTTAGCACATGTTTATGAAGAGGTTTCCATTGTCATAATATCCTTACTGTGTTAAATACACTCTAATGGCCGAAGCCTAGCAGGATTGGGCATAGTTAAAATTTGAATGAGTAGAGGGAGAGAATAGGTCAAACCAACACCCCATTTGAAAGCACTTTATTTGCTATTGATCAGAATATTCAAGACATTTGGTATGTCATTCCAATCAGTTTGATCCACTCAGCAATCAGCTTTCATTCTTTATTTGTGAAAATTATTCAGCTCATAGGAGTATGGGCTTTGTTAGATGGGTGTCAGGTGACACAGGCCAGGCTGAGGAATTTGAACTTGATCCAAAGAGCAAAGGAAAACTTTTAGATAAGACAACATGATCACATGTGCATTTAAATATGCTTTTTTTTTTTTTTTTTTTTTTTTTTGCACGGGCAGGCTCTGGGAATGGGGAACAGATTGGATTGAGGGGAAAATAGGAGTCTGAAGGACTAGACTTTAAAAAATCACTGCTTACATTCATTTTACCTAATTTCTATATCTTGGCGTGACCTTCAAACGGCTTAGTAATAGATGAGTATGAGAAATGTTAAGGATTATACTATATTACTATCATATTTTAAACCTTTGACTGAAAGAGGAAATGCAGTTTGAAGGATAAAGGAGACAAATAAGACAAGTATTAAGAAAAATTATTTTTAAATGATAATACTTAATCTTGAATGATACCTTGGATGCATGTACTTTTATGTCAGCTGACAAAAAAAGCTAAATTGTATTGCAGTTGATTTATTATTTTTCCGAGACTCAATCAGTTTATTTTTGGTATTCAAATTACACATATCATTTTTTGAAGTAACTTTCAAATTACATGTTTATTGCTTACTGTTCTACTCATCTTGCACATATAAGACCAAATACAACTAATCCTTAAAAAGAAATGAATTAATTAATATCTTAAAATTGTATTTATGTATTTTTTCAAAAGTATTTTACAATGCAAAACATTTTGCCTTGATTATCTTAAAGAAAAAGAGATTATTCATTGAGCCATACAGCTTGTATAATATAGAAGATATATATTTTACATATATCTAAGAAATTCAACACATTTTGTTTGATTATTGATATTAGTGGTGCTAATACTTTTTACACAACTATACCTAGAAGAATAAGTATACATTTATCAACTACTGAATCCTTTTTTATTTCTTTCTTTTTATAGAATTATGGATTCTTTCCCTCTAATTTTTAAGAATAATTTTTATTGACATCTGAGCAATGAAAGAGGTTCTCTGGGGGTGATTCTTAGGCATAATTATAGTAGGCTTAGCCTATCATTTTCAGGAATAAGTTTCATAGGAGCAAATCCCGAGATTGATGGCTCAGCCTATTGATTTGTTTGTCCACACTGCTTGCGAGAATATCAGGAATTCTCCAAATGGGAAAGTTGAATATTTCCTTCATTCTCCCCAGTACCCCAAGGGAACTTTCCATAATACTTCTTTATTCACTGTTCAAATTACTCTGGGATATGTTGGGATATCATACTATCCTGGATAAACCAACAAGATCTTACACCTTGTTCAAGATTCTCTGTACTTAAACTGAGAATACAAGTTAAATTAAGTAATGCACCACCCAAAATATAAATTTTGCACCAAATAAACATCTCCCCCTTTGGGGTCACACAAAAATTGAAGTTTTAAAATATGGATGATATCATCCTTTACCCAGTATTCTGATCTACCCTAGTCATATATAGATCAGCTTAATTCATATCTCTAGTCGAAGTCTGATTCCTTTTTCAACTTGTTAAGCAGTTGCTGTATGGGGTAGTGCTGACTGAATAATTTCAGAGGTCTATGAAGAGTCTCAGTTGTCACACAGATACCTGAAGTTTCTGGGAATGACCAAGTTATAAATAAACAGCTCAATAACTCAGAATTTAGAAATAACAGTTATAACTCCTGAATATATGGGACTGCTGTAACAGTTGGCAATCTAAGACCATTTACAATAGACCCAAACCTGATAACTCATGTTCTTAACTTCAGTTCACTGAGTTTCTATATTATAGTTAGTCCATATGAGTGAAGCATGGTAATACGTTTTTAAGTTTTTGACATTTCATTCAACATACTGTTCTTAAGGTTCATTCACTTAGTTGCCTGCTTCACAACTTCTTTCCTTTTTGCAGATTTTCAGTAATCCATTGTATGTATACACCATAGTTCCCCCTTCCATTCTTCAATCGTTGTACCCTTAGGCCACCTCAATCCATTGTGAATCCTGAACACTACAGCCATAAACACCAGGGTGAAAATGTCTATTCCTGTCCCCACACTCAGTTACTCCAAGTATATATGAAGCAACAGGGTTGCAGGATCATATGGCAACTTAGCCTCCTGTGGAGTCACCACATGCCCTCCAAGAGGCTACACTTCTCTGTTTCCTAATGACAGTGAAAATGTTCACCTCTTTCTCCACATTTCCTCTACCACTTGTTTCTGTTCATTTTTAAAGTTTTATTTGCACATCATACAATCCAATCTAAGCAAATAGACATGCTTTGCCACCATAATCTATATAAAGACATTTCCTTTTCTTCCATAAAGAACTCATACCCATCCCCCATGCCTCCCACCTGTTGACATTTAGTTTTGGCATAATGCCTTTGTTACGTTCAGTGGAAGCATATTACAATGTGACTGCTGACTATAGACTCCAGCTTTCATTGAATGTACTTTTTCTGGTATACCCAACATTTTAAACACCTTGCAATGTTGACATTTGTTTGTTCTTCCTCTCAAAAACATTTTTTTATTTGTATATTTAATCACCATCATTGTCCACCTAGGCATTCCTGTTTTACTGTCTCCATCTTTCCTTCTGGTTTCATATATGCCTCATCCCTTCCTCCTAAATCTACTCATATTTAGCTTCATTCAATGTACTTATATTATGGTGCTACAATCACACAGTATTGTGCTATCCATTTCTGAATTTCTACTGTCCATCCTGTTGCACAATCTATATTCCTTCAGCACCAAATGTCCAATCTTTACTGTATTTCTATCTCCTGAATTTGTCCAATCTCTACTGTATTTCTAGCTCCTGAAGACCTTTGTTCTTAACTTCAACTCTCAAAGTCCACTCATTAATTTTAGTTCATATTAGTGAGACCATACATTATTTGTCCTTTTTTCTTGGGGGAAGATATACCATTTAGGGAATTAACTCCTGTCACCTGAATTGTAACTTTGTCTCTCAGACAAGATTAATTCTGCCCTTGCCTGGTGCAGTGCTGGAGCCTGAGAATGCTTCCAGTTCTATCTAATGAGCTGTTGAAAGAGCAAAAAAATAGCAATAAAGCCTTTTTAGCATCAAACCCCCAGTCCTCAGGTTTGTTAATCAAGAACTTCTGTTGGTACATGGTTCTATATATCTCCAAGCTCCATGTGCCTCCTTTTCTTGGGGTCCAGCCCTTTTCCAGTATTTTGTGCTGCCTGACTCCAAAAACCTCTGTTTGTTTTTATCCATAAACCCTGCCCTTCTCTGCTTGGGTAAAAATTCCTAGATCCTTTAGTGCTCACTCCAGGTTTATCTGTGTCAGGGACCTGGTTTCAGTAGTCAGAATTTGTTAATTAGTTCCGCAATTGAAGCTTCATTAAGCTAAGCCCTTGTTGTTAGTAAGGTCTGTTTCCTTTCCCCTCAGGGAACCAGCTTGCCATGCCCATAGGGGTGGAGTGCGGGCCTCCGCAGCTTGTGAGACTTAGAGTTCTGTGTGGGATCTCAGCTGTTCTACCTGGTCCAGACTGGTGTACACTGTGTGTCCAGTCACTGATGTTCTCCCAGCAGTTGTTCCGTCCTGTTCCTTACTATTTACTAGTTCATCTGGATGATGAACTAAATTCCACACCTCACTAAGCCGCCATCTTGTCCTGCCTCATTCCCTCTAATTTTGGCATTTAGTATATGTAAAGTATGATTTAATCCATTCATTTATATAATTTAATTAGGTCTCTGTTAGTACTACCAAAAAAGTATGCAACAAAACAAGCTAGCATAAGCATTTTCAAGACATATCATTAATACAGGAGTAGGCAGACAAAAGGTAGGGCATCCTGAAAGGTAGAGAATACTGAAGAGTCACTGATTTCCTCTTTGAAAGCCACATCCAGTTAACAAATCTGTCCCTCATTATTTGAAGGAAAAAGGACATAAGGATTTAAGAACACTAGTGTTATGGAACAAAATTATTAACCACTAGGAAAAAAAGAACAGATTTAAAAAAAAATAAAAACTTCTGTCTCCAAAAGTGATTCATCAGATCAGGTTATTAATTTTAAGAGATTCATGACCATGTCCACAAAACTTCACAAAGTTTGAATATAAGAGAAGGGAGTCATCCTATATTAACATTAAAAAGTTAACCAGCCTGAGTATTTTTCAGATCCCCTTTTGTTCAGTCATATATATGTGATATGTGATAAGAATGGCGTATTTGGCTGAGCACTTCTTCAACTGAGCTTACCTGAGCTTCCACGGGTAAAATTAATTGCTTTGTCATCCATATTTTAAAGCATTTTGATCATACCTATTTTTTGTGTGTGTGTTTATTTTTAAACTGAAATGCGCTTATATACAGTTAATCGCACTAATTTTAAGTGTATGGCTAGAGGAATTTTAACATATGAAATTTGTATGTATGAATACACTCAGGTTACCCATGTAACACTGATCAAGATACCTAACTCCTGAAGTTTCACTCCTACAGTCCTCCATCCCCATCAGTGTGATCCTCTGAGGTAACCCAAATTCTGATATGTCACCATAGATTGGTTTTATCTGTCCTTGAGCCTAATATAAATGGAATCATACAATGTGTGTGATCACTTTCACTCAGTATTATAACTGTGAGATCCATCCATATCATGGTTATTACTGTTTTTTTCTATTGTGTGTTGCTTTCCTTAATGTACGCACATACATTATGCATCATGTGTCCATTCTATTGTTGTTGGCTGTTTAAATTTTTTCAAGTATTTGGCTGTTATAAATAAAGCTGCTGTGAACAAATCGTTCGGTACAATATGTCGTGCTGGGGATATCTAAGACTGGAAATCATGGGTCTAGGGTAACTGTTGGTTTAGTTTTTTAAATATTGCCCAAAAGTTTAGTGGTTGCACCAATTTAAAATATTTGACTTTTCAGAGACAAGTATTTAGAATATTTTCAAAACTCTTTTCATATTTCTTTAACAGAAGCAGGAAATAGGGTATTAGCTGGAGGGGGGTTGTATAATTGAACAGAGTTTTTTATATGGTATTTATTGCATTATAGAGTTGATCATGTTTAAATGCAAACACTCAAAAGGGAAAATGTTAATTTATAGGAAAGAGCGATAGTAGCCAATAGTGTGTATTGAGGTTTCTGGGAAGGTAGGAGGGACTAGAAGCACAAATGGGTGAATTGTCCATGGTTATGATGAGGGACATCTTTTCTGAGTAAGGAATGATAGAGGAGAAAATGAGTCTATGTAGATATATGTGGATATATGTAGGTTTGCAAGCTTGATGGCAGGAAGCTGAATGACTTCCACTTCCTTGTCATCTGAGAAGTTGCAAGAGAGGACCTTTACTGAGAATGATGAAGCTAGAGGACAGGATGTAAGAAATGGAAAAGTTTTCAAATAACTAATAGTATTATAAAGCAATTTTATCAGAGAAACTTAATAGTATAGCTATTGGATGGGATTGAAGGTTAACATTAGTTTTGCTATTATAAATTTGTTTATTGTGGAAGCAAGAGTACAAGTTGTCCTATTGTAGCACCACCAAAAGCTATGTTTTAAAAATTCTTATCCATCTGATGCACAAAAATATGATGCCTCATAGACATTTCTTTCAATGCAAGTCTAGATACTCTGACTTCATATGAAAAGTTCTTATGATGCAAAATATTATTGTGCTTAGGAATTTTAAGAGACATCTTCTTTTAATTTCCCTAGATTGCACAAACTACTGTCCTTGGTAAAAGAAAAAGAACTGGATACGATTAGCTGTGTGATATATCGTCAGATATTTAAATTCATTATAATGCCAGTTTAGTTTTCTTCTTACCAAGTTAAAGGGTTGGAACCAATATTTACATATAAAATACATATATCTATATATGTATTTTATTTTGGAGGATGCCCTATTATATAATCATTAGGTCAATTTCTGTGCTGTCCTGTGTTATTTATATTCTTTTTAATCATAAGGTTTAGAACTATTAATACCTTATGTTTGCATGAAACTTTAGAGTTTAACAAGTGTTTTCTCCTCTCTTGCCCAAGTTCATGAAACTTTTATGCTGCATCTCTAGGCTGCAAACTCAGTTCTTCTGATTTAATTCTAGTGCTGTTCCCACTGTGCTACAAGGAAAATAGGAATACACTTTTGGTCAGGCTGACTTAATTATACCGGGAAGCCTGACTTGTGTTTATCTCTGTGTATGTTGCCAGCATGAAGAAACAGATACTGGATTTTCTCCTTTTATTTTCACAGAAATTTTGTATAACTCAATATTAGTCAAATGGTTATTAAATCCAAAAGAAGTATTTTAAAAGAATCCTGTAATCATTTCTTCTTTTTGATTGTGGTGTTGGTTGTATATCTCTGTGAATATATTAAAAACTATTGAATTGCACAACTTTAAATGGCTGAATTGTAAGTTATAAGTAAAGAAAAAAGATAAAATTGGGATTGATTATAATTTGTTTCTAAAGTATCTGTCTCCTCTTAAGAAATGCTACGGGGGTCTCACTACCTAATTCCAGATATAATTTAGTGGTTTTGAGCATCTTTTTCTCTTTTTCATCACTACCTGCTTTGTCTCACAGAATAGTCTATTTGATAACATCACTACTTTATGATAGTCTTATCCGCTCTGAAGACTAAGAAATCCCACAGAATAACACACTGAATCATTACATTGATCGACATCATGTAAAGTGGAGATGATGAGCATAAAATGGCCTGAGGTAAAAAATTTTATAGATTTCCAAACACTGATGATAGGCCTGGCCAGGATCTGGATAGAAAAGGACTGAGAGATTATAGACAAGAAGCTGTGGGTAGAATCACATTGGATGGACATGTGGGAGAGGACACAAGTGTGGAGATTTTTTTATTTATACCAGAAAACATCCACCCTGGAAGAGGCACTGAACACCCATGTAGACGAAATGACTTAGCCAGCGTTCTTCAGTGAGCCTCCTAGAACACGTAATGAGCACAGTTAAAGAGTGACCAGGTGTTAGAGATGTAGGCTGTGTATTGGCCCTGTATCATGAACTCCTATACCAAACCAAAATCTAACCACTGCTGCCTCTGAATCTGCAACTTATCACCAAAGGAATAGAAGCGATAATTCTGATCAGCAGGATGATGGAAGATAATTTATGCAATGAGGGCAGGTAATGATACACGTGAAATCTGGTAATGCACTTGGGTGCTTTCTGGAACTCTCTGGATACATTGTAATTGTGGATGGACCCGGGTATGACTATCCAATGTTCAGACTCTGCAGAGGGGTATTTTGGAAATGAGTTTTTTAACATAATCTTGATTTACCAACTCAATGTTGTTAAGTTACATAGTCTAAAAACAAACTAATGGTATTATTTTGGAAAATTGGAGTCTTCTGTATAGAAAAACGTAAAAGTGTTCATGAAGGCAACTTTGAATTCAAGGAAATGGTTATCTTTGTAATACCTTTGTTAGAAATTATGACAATTTTACATTGTATCACCATTGTCAGGACAATGCCATCATTTTCCTCCCATCTTAATTTAGATTGAAGGTGATGCAAAAAGGTTTCATTTAGAAACAAGTCTCAAAGGTAAGGGATAATCCATAAATTTTCACTTATAAAAAAGCAACAGGCAAAATTAAGGAAATATGTCCTTTTAGTGGTTTACTATTAAATGTAATTGTACTGAACAGTATCTGTTTACTCCTCTGCTTTTTTCCACTCTCATCCCTTTTGGAGGCTGGCGTGTATGGACTTTATCAATGGGCTCCTCTTTCTATATCTTACAGTTGAGATCAGCAAATAAGGAACTGTAGCAAAAGATCAGGAAAAACTGGGGAAAGTGAGGTTGGGCATTTATTATCTTGAAGCCTTCGCTGACAAAGTACCTTGGACTTAATGTGTTTTCTCACAGAGGTCCCAGTTCTTCTCAAAGAAGCCTTTTACACGTGATTCTTTGCTTCCAAGTTTCTATGACCATCCCATCTTCTTGATTCTTTTGGCAGAGGTACAGTACCACTCTCAGTGATACCCCCAGGATATTTTAGTATCCCTTGTGGCTTTCCTACAACTTACCCGTAACTTTGTAAATATTATTTTTATTGAATTCTCCTGGGACTGTAACTGAGAAAGTAAAAATCTAAACTTCTCCATGTTGTAACTCCCCTAAGGAGCTGTTTCAGACATTACTTTCCGAATTATCCCTTGACCAATGAAATGAAATACTATTGTAATATCTAAGGTATTTTTCACAACCAGTAATCAATTTTCCTTCCATAGGGGTGTTCACTCTGTCAAGAAAGCAGGGCATAAGCGGTAACAGAACTTGCCTAGTGAGATTCAAGTATTGCATGCTCATAAAATTGAGGAACTCAGTTTTTGGAAGAAATGGGACACAGTCACAGTTATTGTTAAACAGTGTGTCATAGACCTTATAGCAGTGAATGATGTATGCTTAGAATGCATAGATCTGGGAACAAAAGAATGAAGGTGGAGGTGGTCACTCTCATTATTACACATAATCGCTTTTTGAAGAATTTCTTTCTTTTCATTGCAGTCTGGAGTTTGGTGGGTGAGAGGGTTGCAGTAGTCAAAGGAGGAATGTATCCTCTAAAAAATAAAATCTTGATTCCAGTGATGTTAAGTACACTCATTCTGACCATTTGGGCTTCTCTTGCCTCCAAATGAACATGAAGAGATTTTACTGGGGTTATTAATCCCAAGAAGATATTGAACAATGGGCAAAAAAAGGAGGTCTATTTTTATTTTTGCAACCTAGGGGATTCACTGCAGCACCTCTTACATAGTTAGTACCTGTTAGTTTTGATCAGTGGAAAACTGTGGCAAAGCAAAAACTCAGATTCCACTAGAAAGGAATTGGAAGGGAACCTTAAAAGATTACTGCACTAAAGAACCCTGTCCAAAAAAATTACTGTCAGAGGGTAAGGAGAATATAGAATGCAGCTATGATCACTAATCTAGGTCTCTTGAACAACAGAAGTGAGAATGTAGCAGCCAGATTCTATGTCATTTAACTCTCCTCTCCCCTTTTTCTCCCATTACCTTATGAGAGCACTGGTTGAGGTTAATGGTTTAGGTTTTAGACAGGAGTATAATTGAATTTATGTACTGGGGGACTTTATTTGCCTCCTGTATTTGGAACACACCTGTCACTTAGGTTAGAGAGAGAAAGATGAACTGTGCCAAATATCTTATATTTTTCCTTGTAGATTCATGCTTCACTTTGCTCTCCTTCCCAGGAAGTGGGCCTGAATGGTTACATCAACAGGCAATCTTGTCATCTGACTTCCCATTGGGTTTGGCCAAAGGAAATTCCCAGCAGATGAACAGAGGGAAAGATGACAGACGTATTGGGTGTTTACTGCACCAGCCTTTGCCCTATGGAGCTCCTCAAAGAAAGGTTGTAGTACCCCTTATTTTTAAGCAAGTAGCACTCCACAGTTTATCCTAATTTGAATGTGCCATCTGTTTCCTGCTGGAGACCTCACTTATACATTGACTCTAATGAATTTTTCGTTATAGGGGCCTATTTCCAAAAATATATGTCTATGTTAAACATATGGCCTATAAATATAATTCAATATGAAACTAACTGGAGAAATATTTTTGACCAAAGAAACTGGTTTGAATCTTAAAAGCTGTGAAATTAATTGTTAGCTTAGAAAACATAGAATACAACCTGACCTGATAAGGTCATTGATAATATATGGTAACTTCATTCCAGCTCTAACAAAGAAGTTTGTATAGTAATTTGTATACTATTCCACTGACAGATAAGAAACTTACATAAACCCTTCTGTATATTTGTCTTTTTCCCACTGATCATCTGGAGGTAGAAATTGCATATACATCTACTGTGTCTCTATTGTATATAGAAAAATGCTTTTATTTAAAAATTATTTTTTAAAACTAACATTTCTATTTATTAATGCCCCATAAAATAGTAAAAGGTATCCCAATTCAAATATATTTTAAACATAATTAAGATAATGTTTCATTCTGATTAAGCATATTATCTTCACTGTTTCATATCTGGGTTATAGAATAATGGAAGACCTACTTTCTAGAGTTACTTTCCATTATTTAGAAGAAGGCAAAGGTGAGCTGTGAGAGAGCCAACTGCTAGCATCTGTCACACTGACATTAGGCTATTCTTTAACACCAGTTCAAACTTACAGGAATTTAAAAAACATCCTTACCTAGCTGCCTTCAAAAATAATGCACTTATAATGGAAAGCTCTCTTTGTAGTAAATGTTTATGATTTGGGATCATTAGTACATTAATGATTGTACTGTCGTATATGCTTTGGAGCAGTTAATATAATTTAATATGAATTGTAACCCATCATGATAAAATGTTTCCTTTATGGTTGATACAATAATTCATGGTCAAAAAATAGTAAGCAGGCAATATTTTCAATTATAATGTAAACCTAAGGTGTGCAATATTAACTTTTCACCATAATACAGAGGCAATTGGTTATTTTTTCAATTGAAATTCTACTTGAACCTCAATGAAAAATTCTTTTTATTAGGACATCCGAAAGTATACAAAAATACAAAGGATAAGATAAAGCTCATAAGTGAGAATTAACTTAAGGAGAATGTCATATTTAGCCCTATATGTCCTTTTGATAATGTTCTTTATCACTGTTACATTTTAGTATATTATAATATATTTGATCATGTACCACAATTACCACAGGTGAGAAGTTTGAGGATGAGGGTCATATTGTGCTATCTTATTTTTGTAAAATAATTTAAAATACAATGGCAGACCCCTAGTAAATAATGAGAAAAGAAATTCGCAGAAATAAAAGAACATCTGTAATTGATACAATTTCATAACAGCAAAAAACTGAATGAAACTAATTCTCACATGAGAAAGTAAATATCCTAAAATGAAACTCATGTGAGACAAATCATAGACAATTTTGAGGACATTTTCTTAAATATACAATTATCCATTGAACAAATATTTATTGCTTGATTACACTGTGCAAGGCATAGTTCTAGGTGATAAAAAAATCATAGTGACTGTAGCAGATTGAATTATGTTCCCCAATTTAGGCATGTTCTTAAACTACATCTGCTTTCCTGGTGTGAACCCATTTGAAATAGGATCTCTTGAAGTTGTTACTTTTAGTTAAGGTGTGGCCCAACTGAATCAGGCTGGGTCTTAAGCCATCTTCCTGGAGGACATATATAGAGAAAGAAACCGGAAACTAGAGTCAGAGAAAGCCGTGGGGAAGAGCCAAAAGTTGGAAGTCAAGGAACCCTGAAAGAGAGAGGAGAGATTATCACCAGTGAAATGAAACAGAGACACAAGTCAAGGAACACCAAGGATTGCTGGAAGCCTTTATCAGAATGTTACAAACTTGGGGAGAAAAGCATTGCCTTGATGACATCTCCATTTTGGACTTCTAGCCTCAAAACCATGAGCCAGTAAATTTCCATTGTTTAAGCCAACTCATGGGTGGTATTGGTCATAGCAGCTTGAAAAGTAAAACAGTGACCAAGGAAAATGTTAAGATATTTGTACCGTATATTGAAATACTTCAGCCTAGAGAGGATGGTCTTACTGTTTATTTGAAGGACCATTAGCTAGAGGCCATTAGCTGCTACGATCAAGAATGCACATCTGGTGTTGTTAGTCCCCATTTATGTCAGAAGGTCTGAATTCTAGTGGTGGCAACCCCAACCATTTCAGATATCTGTATGTTAATCAAATAATGCTTTCTGAATCCTCACACAGTATATTAGAAATGGGTTTATATTACTGAAAGTAGTGGCTCTTGACTTGATGTAAATGAATGCTACATTTGGGCTCTTGGTGAAGAATGTAATGATTTTCAAGAAATATCAATTGGCTAAATTTTTTAGAGATACTCCCTGCCATTACAATAGGGCATAAGAATCTGACAAGACTTGAATCTTGTACCCTACAGGCAGAATCAGGCAAGGCAATGACTGATTGCCCGACGATGACCGTAAGGGTAAAAGAACACTGTTTTATCTGTTTTTCTTTTTTTTTTTTTTGCAATGTATGATTGGAGTCCCTAAACGGACAGAACTGGGACATTCTGATTTATTGAATAGTTTGTGAATTATTTTGTGTCTGCTTGCTAACGATCATCTACTTAATAATATCTGGCATGTAATAAAATTGGCCTGAGATAGCTTTCCTTCTCATCTAGCAGTGAGACTGTGGAAGAGACAGGAGGCTGTGGCAGAGGGCTGGACCACCTGGAACTTCTTTAATGCTGTTAAAACCTACAAACGTGAAAATAAAAATAATTAAACCTTAGAAATCGTGCATCACCAAAATTGACTAAGGTCATATTATAACAACAAAAAAAAGTCCCTACCTTACGGAATTTATATTCTGGTAATAGAGATAACTGAAATCCAAATAAATATACCATGTATTATGTTATTTTATTAGGTTGTCAGGAAATGCCCCTGAATATGCTACAGTTGAGTTGATACCTCAGTGAAAAGAAGCAAAATTGAATTGCATTATGCAAGATTTTGTTAATTATCATCAGGATCTGGAATTCCTTCTTCCTAAAATGTATATAAACAAAAGCTGTGGAAACTAAAAGGCCTTTAACCATACAAAATGAGTGTTAGGTAGGAGGAAATTGTCCTAGGTTCTAAAATACTGTTTTATCACCTAGTTGTGGGATCTGAGGGGAGACAGGTGACCACTTTATCTTTTGTGATATATAAACTGAGATTGGAATGAAAGTCTTTAATGATCTTTCCAACTCTAAAATTTAAATTATTGTTATTTTTTAGATACTTCTCAGAATAGTTGATGTAGATTTTGATATAAATATAAGTAGTGGCAAATATTTTATCAGTTTTATTGAGATAAACTTCATACAATTTGAGTTTTATTGAGAAACAATGCCATACAATTCACCCATTCAAAGGGTAGAACTCAACGGATTTTGCTAAATTCAGAGTTGTGCAGTCAGTGCCTCAATCATTTCAGAACATTTTCATCACTCCCCCCAGAAAACTCATGCCCATTAATAGTTTTCCTCCTCTCTCCCATTTTCTCTCAACCCTTCCCTCCCATCTCCATAGTGTTAGGCAACCAGCAATCTAAAATTCTGTCTCCATGGATTTCCCTATTCTGAACATTTCTTATAATTGGAATCATTCAAATCATACAAATGTGTTCTTCATGACTGTTTCTTTCATTTAGAACTATGCTTGCAAAGTTCATCCATTTTGCATCATTATTTCTTTTTTATGGCTAAATAATATTCCCTTATATAGATAAATTGCATTTGCTAATCAATCCACGAATTGATAGAATTTAGGTTTGTATTTCTTTTTGGCTATTATGAACTTTTGGCTCTTTATGGCATTATAAATAATACTCCTATGAACTTCTGTGAAGATGTTTTTGTATAGGCATATTCGTCATGGTTATATATACCTAGGAGTGAAATTGCCGGTAATTCAATATTTAACCTTGTAAGGAACTGCCAGATTCTTTTCCAAAATAAGCTGCACCATTTCACCTTCCAACTGGCAGTGTGTAAGGGTTCCAAATTTTCCACAAGGTAAATGTTTACTTTTCAGGTTCAAAAGGTAATCTTAGGAATAGAATAGCAATTCACAGCTCCCCAAACTGGTACTCACTTACGCTAAACCCCATTTTATTGTGATACTTGGGAGATACAGGACCTGGCCTGCCCCTTTCATACTGAGAATAAGTTACTGCAAGCAGCCACCAGCAATGACCTGGCCAGAAGTTAAAGGTCATTACATCTCCTGGGGGGAGGGGGAGTGTGAGGGGGAGAATTACAGATGGTATTGCAAACAAAGCATTACAACCCCCCTCCCTTGATCACTGTTGATGACAAACCTCCAAACCCCTGTGCCATGAGACCCTCCCTGAAACTCTGTTATCACACCCCATGGAATGTCTTTGTCCTAAGCCATTGGAAGCTGTCCCTTGCATTCCCCACCCTTTTGTGGAGCACTGTCTTCCATTTCCCTAATGGCCACCATAGGAAGAATCTTCTCCTGCTCGTATGTCCCAATAAAATTCAGGTCTAACTCCATCCTGGTGTGTTCTTAGGTCTCGGGGCTGTGCAGACCTGTGCTCTTCAAGAGCTGTGTTGGAACAATACTGAAAACTGATATATGTGTTTTATCACCCATTTTAGCTCTAAATATCATGGATTTATTTTACCTTGCTATTATTAGTGATAGTAAGCTTTCTTTTCAGGTAATATATTTATATTTTAATGGAATTATTGGGGAGCTGTACCACCTTATCTCATAGGAATATTGTAATAGTAGGAATATCACATATCAAGTAGGTATATGGAATGGATATTTGGGAGCAAATTTTAAGGCCCATCAAATTACACATTTTGTATGACAGCGTATTTTTAAAATTCTGTGTTTGGGAAAGTACATAGAGACTTTTGAGTTTTGTGTAAATGATCAGGGTTCCAACAGAATCTCCAATCCAGCAACTCACTCTACAGATAAGAGTGTTTATTGTTTATTTATCCTTACTTTCTTACTTAAAAAAATATCTCCGATAACCAGAGGTATGCTCTTGATCTTCCTATATGGCTCCAGTGAAATTAAGACTAGTCAAATGGTTTGCAAACTCAGATTTTTGGTATCATGTAGTTTAATTAGGCTAGAAATAACAATGCACATATATCAGAATTTGTTTTGTGAATATTGTTTGAAGTTAATAAGCTTTATAAAGTACTGACCACAGAGTCCAGAACATAGTAAAGAGTCAAAATGGCTATTTTGTATTATTGTTTAATTATTATTATTATTATTAATGAAGTTTTTAATGAGTAACAGTTACATAGTGGTTAACAGCTCAGGTTCTGAAATCAGACTCCCTAGGTTTCTGTCCAGATTTGGACAAATATTATTGTGTGATGTGGGTAGATTATTTGTCATGTTTGTGTCTCAGTTGCTGCCTTTATAAAATGATGTTAATAATAGAACCAACTTCATAGGGATGATGTAACTATTGGGATGCTTAACGAGTAGTGCTTAGTACTCAGAGGCTTGATAAATATTGATTCTTCATATTATTTATTGAAGAATTGCTTTACATTCCGTAACTTAGATTTGAGAGTCTTCCCTTTTCAGTTTGTGAAGTCATGGTTGTTTATATGTGTGTAGAGGGAACCTGCATAAGCTGATGTTGTATTTCTGTAAATGTCTCCCAATTGGCCAAACACTTTTTGTCAGAAGACTGTCCAAACAGTGATGCCTTGTTTACATAGACCAGTGGAAGAAAATCCCCATTAGATAGCCCTTTTACTCAACCCATTCAATGGTATTCTTGTTGATAAAGAGGTCTCTATTATTCTGAAAACTTCCCTAGGGGCGACATCCCCAGGTCTGCAACTGTGTGGAAGTGAGTTTTACATTTCAGAAAGCAGCCTCCGCTTGCTCTGACGACACCAAGGCAAACACTTGATTGGGCTTTCCTAGTCAGGGCAAGTGCATGGAAGCAGCAAAACTCCCTGAACAAGTATGTCAGACTCAAGACCTAAAGAGACAAACTAAAATGATGTCATCAATTGTCTGCACAAATTGTCTTCAAGGGTGTTCAGAGCAAGTCATATAGCTTGACTTACATGAATACTATTTTGGTGACTTTTCCTAATCATATTTCAATGTTCCACATCTGTAAGGCACTTTAAATGTATCATCATATTTACTGTGCTGGTTTGAAACTGTTGTGTACCCCAGAAAAGCCATGTTCTTTAGTCCTAATTCAATATTGTAGTGTGGGATCTTTTGATGAAGTTGTTTTCATGAAATGTGACCTACCCAAATGTGGGTGGGACATTATGATTAGGTGGTTTCCATGGAGATGTGTCTCCACCCATTCAAGGAGTCCTTTAAGAAAGAACTATTTTGAAAAAGCTTCAGAGCTGACATAATACCCAGATGTTTGGAGATGCAGAAAGAAAAAACTCCCTGGGAAGTTATTTGAAACAAGAAACCAAAGGACCAGCAGATGCCAGCCACGTGCTTTACCAGATCAGCCTTTCTTGAGTCAAGATATCTTTTTCTGGATTCCTTAGTTTAAACATTTTTATGGCCTTAGAACTGTAAACTTGTAATTTAATAAATACCCTTTATAAAACCTATTCCATTTCTGGTATATTGCATTCTGGCAGCTTTGATAAAATAAACTGTTTACTTTTCACAAAAATGCCCTGAAATAGTTATTAATCTCATTTTTCATTTAAGGAAATGAAATCTAAGTTAAGTTAAATAACTTAAATACTCAGATAAAAAGAAGAGAATCAGAATTTAAATCTAGATCTAAATTAGTCTCCCATCAGCAAATGATATGTCAATTTGCATTTAATCATTGATCAGATGTGGAATATGTATGTTATTTCCAATATTTTGTTATTAAAAGAATGTGGTTAATAGGGAAAAATTTAGGTAGTATATATGTAGCTAGAATAAGAATAACAGACAAACAAAAGCCATAGGACCGTATAACACAGTGAACCCTAATGTAAGCTATGGACTATAGCTAATAGTACATCATAATAATATTCTCTCATTAATTATAGCAAAGTTACCACACTGATACAAAATGGAGGCAGGCATATGGGAACTCTGCATTTTGTGCATCTTTCTGTGAATCTACAACTTCTCTAATGAAAGAAAAACGAAAGAAATACCACAATAAATATATCTGTATTTTAATCATCAGATTTTTTAATGTCTCTAGATAGATTCGTAAGAAAGAACTCACTAGGTCAAAGAGTATATAATATTAAAAAAAAAATTAGTTTTGAAATATATAAGATGAAACTGCTCCCTAGAAAGGCTGTTCTGGGACATAAACCCAGCAGGAATTACTTACTCCCCTAATACACTGCACTTTCGCCCATACTATCATTCATTAATACTTCCAAATTTTATAAATAAAATGGAACATAATAATTGTTTTGATTTGTATAATTAACATGATAATGGGGTTGAAAATTATCATATGTTTATTATCCATTTGTATTTCTTCTATGAATTGTCGGCTCATATCTCTTTTGTAAAAATGGTGATATTCATGGGATATTTAGAAATTGATGTTCAGGATCTCATCCTATATTAAAACATCATCTTTAATAGAATAAAAGCAAAGAGATACAGTGGAACCCAGATTTGAATCAAAGCTTTCGAGTTCCAAATGTCATATATCGTCATACTGGTGTGTTTATTTTCCTCCTTTTTCCTTTTCATCTTATTTCAGGTAGCATTTTTTCTTATATTTTAGCAACAGCACATATTAAAGGCAGTTGAATACTTCACATTTCTTGTAGTTCAACATTTCAAAAGTAAACTCTCTGGCTATATCTTTAAGGCAATATTCCCATTATGCACCGCATGCTCTTTTCATTAGACCAAGGCCACTTTCTCTGCCAACATTTCCTGCAGTTTGCTTATTCTTGAGTAATGAAGGTTCTACGTGAGTTCACTGTTCAATAGAGGTAAAATGTGTGTTTTTCCCTTGAAATCCTTCACCGTCCACTTGGATGCTGCCAGTTTACTCCTCTCAGATCTTCAACTTGTGCAGCGTCTTAGTTTTCCACAGTTTGGCAGCCTTTAGCCAGTGTGGTTCTGATCTCATCCTTTTCATTCTGCCTATCCTTACAACTCTGAAAGGGGGAATTTTTTTCCCGCTTGGACATTTAAAAATAAATGGTAGTTCATTTGCCAGCCTCAGAATTAACACCCCAACTTACTCTGCCTTTCACATTCTTGGGTTGGCTTTCTTCCTGTCTGGAAATGTTTTCACCTGGCCAAGCTGCATTACTGAGAGCGTATTCTCCAAGCAAGTGCTAATAGTATAGAGGGGGTTAGTAATGACCTGCAACTGGAAAAAAGCAATACAGTTTTGGAGCAGATCTTGTCTTTCTGAGGACACTCTACACAGTGGAACTGTACCTGAGCCTCATACTGGCTATTTTGCTACGTGATTGCTTGTTTCACTAGTCACAGCATGCAACAACTCAGCATTTGCTGAACTGGCACACCTGGTGTGTGTTTTTGGAGGTGGGAGTCCTAGATTGTGGCAAATCACAAATAAATACTCTTCATTTTTAGACTCATGAAGACTTGGATGCTCATGTGATTTCATGGGTAATTTGAAGAAAGAGCAGTGGAAGCAGCTGAGTCAATCATTGAGAAGTGTTAGTCACCAACATAAGACAAAAGCCATCCACTTGTTGAAGAATTCCTGTATCACACAAACTACAAAGATTTACCCACTTACAAAATATCATTTCAACCCATCTCCCTGAGAACTCTTGGTCTTGTGGTACGTGAATTCAGTTGAGTTAATGTGAAACCTATGCCTGTATTTTCCCCTCATGCTTTGTACTTTCCATTTTTAATCCTCTTTCTAGAACTCATTTCTTTGGGGCATTTAGGAGGCACATAATATGGTTGTGAGTTGATTTTCACCGATTTTTCTTTCTTACCATTTTGCCCCATACTTTCTATCCACTCCTACTTAGTTGCTATGCTTTTCTCCATGAAAATCAGGATAAAATCTACAATGGCTCTGGTAATTTTCTGAATCATTTTCCATTCCTTTTATTTTTCTTATACTTAAGAAGCTCACATATTGAAGCCATTATTATTCCCTTGGATCAACAACTTCTTGTTCAGGAGCATTTTTACTTCATTTCCCCTTCTTCACTCAGATTTTAATTCCTCAAATATGGAGGGTAAGCTATTAGGTATAATTTCAATGGCTTGCCCATAACCATACACCTGATAAAGCAATATTAGAGCTGAAAGTGGATAATCTTATGGTTTAACAGTTTAAAATTCTTTGTACCATACCCATTGCCACACGGGGAGGTTATGATGATATACAGCATAGATAATAATTACAAACTGATATGAAATATCTTTTTGATAAACTGTGATATAGTGTGAATCCTTCATAAAGCTAGTAAAATGTTATTTTCATTTTTTTCAATTGTATAACAACCGAGTAAAAAGAGTAAATGAGACAATAGCTATAAAGTGGTTAGCACAGGGCCTGGCACATAGTAGGTGCTCAATTAGACATCACTATCATTATTTATTAACTGGTTAAGAGATGTCAAGGATTATATAAGGAATTTAATGTGCTGAGCTGCTATTAGTTTTACAGCCAAGAAAAGCTTGGGGGCAAATCATTTGATTATCTAAATTTCGTTTTTAGGCTTTGACATTTTCCCTGAGATTATTATATCTACTCTCTTATAATTTCCAGTGAAATTTAATTGCAGTATGATATTAAGTAATTATTATTTACATGTCAGGGAGTGGTATGCTTTTCTTCATCTTTTTAACCTTTTAGTTGTATTCTGCAGTGAATTGGCCAGGGCCAGAATTGTATTTGTTGAAAAAGGAAAAAGATAAAAAATTGCTGCATATGTCTGCTCATGACCATTTACAATAGTTTCTAATTGAAAAATTTAAAAAAATCCCTTTAAATATTTTATACTCTAATATTTCTTACATAGATTGAAAATGAGCAATTCTAACTTAACAACATGACTTCACTTGGTATTAAGGCTGTAGTTGGGTAGGGGGAGCATCCAAATCCTCCAATGCTTAAAATGAAAGACAGTAATGATCCATCGCATACATTCACTAAGGCCTTTTTTATAAAGATGCTTAACAGTTTCTTCTGCATGAAATGCCACTGAGCTGTGTCACCATTAGCAGCTGATATCCAGTGTGGTATCCTTCATACTCTGTGCTCATGGAAGTCATATTTATGGGGATGATTGGGATTTCCAGACACGCATCACTCTCTTTCCACAATCTTCAGTGACAAGATATTTTAATATACTGCTTTCTGTTTATAGGATGACAGCAATAGCTAATCATCTCAATTGTCCAAAATTGGTTTTCTGCTCCTTCCTGTGTTTTACCAAGTAATCAATTTCCTCCTCTGGTCTGTGTGAATGACCTGGAAACAAGAAGAAATTGGACATATGTGTATTATTTGACATTAATTAGGGCTTTTTGCCTGCTGACTATCTTTTTCTGCTCCAATATAAAACAAACCCCATGTCAGGATAGATACTACATCTGAAATGAAGTGAGAGGAATCAGAGCAGCATGGCATGTAGGATGTGACATATCCCTTGAGGGCAAGCTGAGCCCCAGTTTTATTTGTGAAAGAAAACTGAATCCATCAGGAACACACACTTTGCTTAATTGTTTGGTTGCCTGCACTTGGAAATGCAAATAGAGAGGTTTGAGTATGTTTGGAAAGTTGCAGGTGTCTCCCAGGTATTGGAATTTGACTATAGGAAAATCAATCTCTTCTCAGTATTCAATATTGTCATTATTTTGCCCTTGTCTGTGACTCCTGTAAAGAGACCCTTTCTCAGTTATCTGTAGGTAAATCCTACTGAGTTGTGATATGATAGTAATTTATGAGAAAGATTTTCAGGCTAGTTGTGTGTGTGTGTGGGGGGGGGGCACGTGTTTCAAGAAGTGAGGAAAGAACTTGAAGCCCCACTGTAAATATAGAGTATTTGGTTAGGATTGCAATCACTCGCACGTTCCAGAAAACTGCCAATACTGTTTAACAAAATAGTGTGAAATCCAGTATGGTGGCCACTATTCAAACATGACTATTTAAATTTAAATTTTAAATATGAAATTAACTTAGAAATTCATTTCTCAATCTCACTAGCTTCATTTCATGTGCTCAGTAGGCACAGGTGGCTAGTGGCTACTGGATTGGATAGCAGGAAGTTCTGTTGGACAGCCCTGGAGAAGTAAGCTGTCACAGTGATAGTGACACTCAGGTGCCTTCCTGCTATGTTATTCATTGTCCGTACTTATCCTCATTACCTCATAGTGACTGTTCCACATTTAAGCCTTAAGTCGGTGTTCTAGGCAGGAAAGAGAAAGAACAACACTCAAGAAAGAAGTTGATTCTGTCCATACTATTTTTTTGGGGGGTGGGGGGAGTTTCTGTGAATTCACAACTGTTGGATTTCTTTTAACACATGGAACACTCCCTGGCTTGGAGATGGTCTTCATGCTCCCCTGGCTTGGAGATGGTCTGGGGAAGTGAATATTTGTAATTGGTGCATTGCTACTCCAAACAAATTCAGAGTTGTATTGTAAGACAGAAGGGATGAATCGATCGATACTGAATAGAAAACTTTAGAGTGCAAAACTTTTTAAAGCATCAATTTTAAAAAGTTTAAAATATTAATATTTTCAGTGCTGGGGAATTCAGGGACCTCTACCCCCACTTTATTTGTGTGTGCAGATGTTTCTGTATGTTTCCATTTCATAGTTCTGGAGGAGGTGTTAGGTATAATGAAAAGGCCTGACCATACCCAGCCTGTTAACTGGAAACAAGCAGTTCCATCTGTTTGTTATGGCAGGAACTCTCAGTGGCAGGGCCTCCTCTCCCTGGGTTGTGGGTTGTATAAATGCCCCACCCTTGGGTAGCACAAATTTGTCTCTTCTTCCCCATGCAAAATGGGGCATGCATAGCTGCCATCCACTGACCTGGGCAGTTGGCCTTCCTGGGAGACCAGTCACAAAATGATCTGTTCCCTTGCTCTTTTGGACCCTTTGGGCTATGTTAGTAATCAAGTGGTCATTTGCTGAAAGTTTCTGTTGTACTGAGCCTGTATTCCCATGCCATACCATATAGCAACTCACTGTGCATTCCATTTGTAAACTTAAGTAATTTACACTGCATATTAAAAGAAACATGAATATGGTATGCTGTGCGGTAGAATAGTAAGATCACATGAGTTTTTTAAATAAAACAAAAGAAGTTTTGTCCTTTGGTAGGGCTGCTTTAAGATACTCCTCCACATACTTTTGGAAAACTTATTCTACTCTTTTTGCAGTTAGGGGGATTTGGGTTTAACAATTTGAAAAGAAATTATATATTAGGTGCTTCCTTTATTAACAGAATTTTCATTTTCAATAGGAGGCTCTGGAAGACAAGATGTCAAGAAATAGCGAGATATCCATGATGGTGAGATTTGGAAAGGTTTTTGGTTTTTTAAGTTGTGTGAGAACTAAAGCAGTCTGAATTCTCTCAAATGAGCCTCAAAGGCAATTGTGCATACTAGTGATAATAATATCTCATCCAGTGAGATTAACGCCTCATCGGTCTCAAGAGGTTCCATTAAGACTCCTTATAGAATCTTCTAAAATTTAAAAATTGGAATTTGAATCTCCAATGATGTATTGGGAAAGCATTTATCTAATTCCTCTGTCACAAAATGGTTATTTCAAGATGAGAATATCCACTTACAAGCAAGTGATTTTGCTTAGAAAATGCCATGACATGCATGTCTTTCCTAAGATAGCATTTGCGCTGTGAGAAATGATACCTTTTACCCTTCCTGCAAAATATGTGACTTTCGGAATGGCTTGTCTTTCCTTTTTCCAATCAATTTAACTTTTGACACCACAACAATCAGCCTGAAGTATATAGCTCTAAGATTTTTTCTTCCCTAGTCAAGTAATGGCTCTTCCATTAAAAGAAAAACAAACAAACAAACAAATCTGCTGGATCTCAGCTCAATCTCCTGTTGATCTTAGCACATTCTACACCTTTTCTAAAACCCTCTACTTTGGAAAAACCCAACTACACATACTTCCTCAACAATGACCAAGGGTTTTCATTCAGAGTTTTACTAATGTTATTCCTTTTTGGCATAGATGTAAGATTATGTGACCCCCTCAAGGATAGCCTTAATATAGGAAAGCTCTGACTTTGTAGAATAAGCAAACTTTTCAAACTCTTCATACATATATCAGCTTTTCATACTTTTCCTGACCTAATCCCAAGTTCCAATATTTTCAATAAAACAAAATGGGATTTTGATACATCTTCACTCCCCCATGCCCCCATTCTGAATGTCGCAGATTAGCCACAGATATTGATGTGGTCCCTTAAAAAGCTGAAAAATAACATCTCTATAGATGCATGATTTTTCATCTTTCATTTAAGGATATAAAAATATGTAATATTTAATGTCCCTCAAGATAGAATCATATACTATAGCTAGGACAAAACTGCACATTACTGTGTCTGAAACTGTTCTAAGCAAAACAAAAAAAGGGAAAAATGGCTCTGCTCTGTGCCTCATAATTACTTACAATCCCACATGGGTACCAGAATATAGACAATTGATACTGACATATTTTCCTGTAGTATAAATTGCAGCGTGTAAATGAATTGATGCATCTGTATCTTGAACACAGGAAAATTAAAACAGCAAACTTCTTAGGCTTGCTTTTGTTGGAAGGACAAGATGGTAAAACAAGTCAAAATATTATTGACTACATTTTTCAAGAAAACTTTATTCCCAGCTATATTGTACATATATAAAATTGCACACATCCTAACTGTACTGCTTAATTGACTTTTAATAAGTAAACCCACCCATGTAACCACGACATTTATCAAAAATATGAGGGTCAGCGCTCTAAGAATCCTTTCTCATGCCTTCTCCCAGTATTGTGCCCCACAGATAACCACTATTTTCTCATATATCACCATAAATTTATTATGCTGCCCTGTTTTTACATTTTTAGGAGTGGAATCCTACAATGTGCGTTCTTGGTGCCTGAATTCTTTTGCTCACCACATTGCTTCTGAGATTCATCCTTGTGGTTGAGTGTAGCAATGATTTGCTCTTTTCCCTCTTATATAATATTCCATTATAAAATATGGCACTATTTGCCTATATTACTGCTGATGGCTATTTGAGTTATCTCCAGTTTGGAGCTATTAGGAATAATGTTGTCATAAATGCCTATTTTGTGCACGTATTACACATTCCTACTCGCTTTTCTGTTGTGTATTAACTAGGAACTGAAATGAAGACATGTAGGGTATAATTGGGCAGCTTTGTTAGACTGCCAAACAGTTTTTCTTGACTTATACTCTGCTAGGAGTATATCCAAGTTGAGGTTGATCCTTGTTTTCATCAATACTTAATATTGCCCACTATTGTTTAAGGCATGCTTTTCGGTGTAGTGAGGTCCCTCATTAATTTTAAATTTGCTTTTTCCTGATAACTAATAATGTACAATAACTCTTCATATGCTTAAGGACCATTTAGATTTCCTCTTTTGAAAAGAGTTTGTTCAAGTCCATTATATATTTTTGAAAAAAAAAGGGTCATTATCTTTTTCTTGCAGGTTTATAGAAATGCTTAAATATTCTGAATAAGAGTACTCTCTGAAATATAGTATTGCAAATAGCATCTTCCCAAAGCATGGCTTTCACTTTTCTAATCGTGTCTCTTGGTAAATAATTTTTTTCTCAGAAGTTTATGAAAATGGGGATACATTGCTACTATACAACAGAACTTAAAAAGAATCCCTATATGACCCTTTTGGTCTAATTCTTCAGTATTCCCCAGTTTTTCTGAAGTCCTGTTTAACACATTTTGGTCCATAATTTCTAAAAAATATTTCCTATAAATCCTTTTATCTCCTATTCCAATGCTTAGGCATCTTTTATTTTCAGTTAACCATTTCATTTGTGAATAAAGCACCATAATTTGTGATGGGAAATAATATTTGATATTTAAAGCCTGAAAAGCTTTATAAATAGCATGATAGTAATGAGAATATTTGCAAGATTCCAGAGACTGAGGGATAACTGAATTCTGCTACAGAAGAAAAGAGAGAAATAAGGATATCCTGGAGGCAGATTTCTGAGGCTGGAGAGGGCTTGCTGTAAAGGAGAGGAAGAAGGAACAAAAAGGTGCTTACATAACTTCTTTTATTCTTTTGCTGTATGAATGCCTTGAGTTCCCATTTTCAGTAAAACCTACATTGCAAGCCATTGCTTGCTAGAATTGTATTTGCTTTGGGGCTGGGAGGCTGTTCTGAGGATTTCAGGATGGACACAAGCAAGTGAGATGATGATTATGAGGACCTCATCACACCTGGGTTTCCCACAGTCCTAACTTGCATCTTCACCATGTATTTTATGATTTTTGCAATTGCATTTTCAGTTAAAGATAGAAAAAATCATGTATTACTCTCTGTGTGTTATACTTTAGGAGGAAAATTAACCCGATTCCTTTAACTGTTTCTTCTCACTTTATCAGAATTTTATCTGAATGTTCTATGTTCCTCAATTCAGAAGTGGAAACAGGAGGACAATAATATGTTTATTCGAACAAATAAAATTATGTCATATTAATAATCTTCTATATTTCGCTAAGTTGCAGACCTCTGAGAATTATGCTAGAAGATATCCAACTTCAACTTGTCATTTGAAAAACTGTCTTTTTTTTCACTGTCATATTTGTATTTTAATTCAGATTCTTTATTGATAATATAGAATGGTCATTTACCATTTTGTATTCATAAAGTGGTTTTGACATATTTAGCCATGTTCTGAATTTTTCCTCTCAATCACCTAATTTTGGGAAATGTGGTTTTATTGTTTTCAGCAAAATGAATGCACATAAGAATCAATGGCAATAGTAATAATCACCTTTTTTATTGACATTCTTTATGAAGAAAATCAGGAGTAGGTTATTACTAATACTATTATTCACCTTTGAAAACCAGGTTTCGTTAAGGACCACTAGTCTTTCCTCTCCCACTTGATTCTGTAGTGTTTTCTCTGCTGTGATGGGAGACATTAATAAAATTATCTGAATTATGATCCCTGACAGACCACTCTGATCTTCCTTCCTACCAAAGAAAGGCCTTCACATAAAATTTCTATCCAAAGATTTTCAAGACTTCTACAATTTTGTATGCACATAAAATTCATGTTACATGAGCATTTACAAAAGGCCTCCCTACTGCTAAAATTGTGTGCGAGGACTGATCTAATGAAACAGAATGTCAGATTCCCCTGCAGGTAGAGAAAGGGTAAAACAATTTCCACAGAGAACTCGAGTGTTGAAATGAGTTCTCATGGAATACTGTGCTTATACTTTCAACAGAGATTTTCAAAGTCATGAACTTTAGCTGTTGTTAATTCAGACATTTCATAAAATGACAAATAACTCATTTGTGTGGAATCTTCTACCAAAAATTAATTTTTGACTTTGGCTGGCTGTCAAGAACTGATTAGGTAGCACAGAAACTGAATACTAAAAAGGTCCTTTTTTAAAATTCATGTCTCCACCTTCAGAAAGAAAAAGAAAAAACAAAATCTATCTTGTTGCCGGTGGGATGAAGGGACTTTTTCTTATTGGATTACAAATTATATCAGGTAAAACACTCGATAGACATGTGGAAAATATTTAATGAATTCCACTTTAGTATAATGTGGACCTAAGACTTCAGGACAGTTCTAAATACCTTATACCTTCCATGTATCTAAGAACAAATACCATCTAAAATTCCCTGTAGCTAATGGCACTTCCGGTTGGAAAAGTTACTCTGTATGAGTGTTAACACTCAATGAAGGCGGTGTAAAGATTTCTTTCATCTTTTCATTAGCTTGGAGAGAATGTTAACGACCAGATGGCAGTTCTTTTTATGCATTTTTCCTCTGAATTACCTTACAATTTGCTATCTAAATAAGGTAGACGTATAACTTTTACTATTTCTGTATATTTTACTGAATCAGGGAAAATGTGCCAAATAAAAGTAGTGCAGTGTCTCCAATTCTGCTGAATGTTTTTCCTGCCATCTGTTTTCATGGTTCTTCTCTTTGCTTCTACTATAGGGTTCTAAAAAATCAAGCAAATAGAGCAGCAGTAATCCCAGGAGTTTTCTTTTATGCAGCATGTATCCTCTTTTTGACAGTTCTATATTTTTAAGAGGTCAAATATCATCAAAAACTGTCTCAGGTGTCACACAGAGGGTGCAGGGGTAGTTTGGTGGTAGAATTCTCACCTGTCATGCAGGAGACCGGGTCAATTCCTGGTCCATGCACTTCCCCCAAAACAAACAAACAAGCAAACAAAAAATATTCAAAAAATGGTGCTGCAATAACAGGAAACTCACATTGAAAGATAATGAAATGTGGCGCGCCATATAGCATACAAAAAAATAATAATAATGCAAGCTACTAGGAGTCAAGATGTTGTGGTGTGAAGAAAGAGGGCCTTTGAATGTTGGCTTTGCCATTTACTCGGGAGTAAGAATTAAACAAGTCATACATCGCCCTGTGACTCAGTTTCCCTTATAGGACATGGTAAAATGATACCCAGCATGAGGTGCTATGTAATTAGAGATATCAGATATATAGCATTTTTAGAACATAACAGGCATTATTTAAATGATAGCTTGAAATAAAAAAAAAACACAGTCTCTGCCTTTAATGAGCTTGAAATACAGCTGGAAATGCATGGTACAAAGGCAAAAACTCAGGATTACAAAACAGTATATTATTTTGAAAATTATTAATTGGGATAATCAATGCTAGAGCATTTTAGAAGCTCGAGTGAACGATTCCGTGATGCTCATACGCTAATGACCTTCTCTGAGGAGCCAAATGCACCACTGTGAAATAATTGTTTTAGGCAAATCCTTTTGTCAGCAGTTGCCACAAGACACCAGAAGTGGCTACTGGAGGTTACAAAGCTATTACTAAAATTTACAGCTGAAACTGTACAGACAGATAATGCTATTTATATTGGAATTAAAAGCATTTAAGGACAGAGGGGAACAAGCAGCACAAATAGGTAACTCATTTACCAGATGTTGAACAGCAATAATTATAATTTTCTTCCACAGATAGATTGGCAGTATCATTGATTTGAAATGAATTAAATTACATTGAACTACTTTTTAATCTAGAAAAAATCAACTGGGGCTATGAATAAATATCTCTCCAAATAATTTTCCTAGCATCTTCACACCCTAACACTGGTGTTGAATTTAATAAAACAGGGCCAAAGAAACTGGCAATTGAAGCCTGTAGCTTAGCTGCAGTGCTGAAGGGGTCTCACTGGGCTTTACCCAGATTATTTCACAAGGATGTATAATATACACAGAAAGCACATAAGGATTTACTCCCTTCCAAAATCCTAGCCCACCTTTCACACTTGGCATGCCACATATATAGACACAGAAAAGATGAGAATACTTATGCCCAACGTAATAATAATAATAACTGTATTACTCTACCCTTGCTTAGTGTTTTATAGATACCAGAGTGAAATCACATATATTTCACTAATTTTTATTGTCCATCGCTACTTAATTTTTTTATTTATAAAATAAAATTTATTTCTCAAAAGTCGTATAATATTAACATTACTGGGGGATTTTTTTAATGTATTAAATTTAAAATAAAACCTAAAAATCCCTCCCTATTGACAAATCACTTCAGAGATAATAAATGAATGAAACCTAAGAAGTTTGGTCAGAATAATCACAGCTCTTTTAAAAGAAAAAAATGAATATGAGAAGCATCTGGATTTTTATTTATAGAATTAAAATGAAGTATTTGAAATTGGGCCATGAAGATTCTGGGAAATAGATAAAAAAAAAAAAAGTATTTTTTCCCTTACGTCTTAACCCAACATCTTGAATTCATCTGTTTAGTACTAATATGACTATGTAAGTCTTTATAGAAGGAGATCGGAATTTCCAGAACTATAAACTCAGATATTGAGAATAACAAGTACTGTCTGAATATTAAAGGTGATTTATACACCACGTTCTCAAGGGCAAATGCCCAAGCCTACAAACATGTATTATTTATCAATAACTCTTAAAAATACAAGCTACACAAGTCACAATCTGCCCAAAAGTGGTCCTGAAAGGGAGATCGATATTTTCAAAAGGAGTGTGTCCTAAATGGATGACTCAGCTCTTCAGCTATAGGAAATCAGTGGTCAAGCATAAGTAAAAAACAATCCAAGCAGTAGAAGAGTTTGTGTGTGTGTGTGTGTGTGGGAAAGAAAGAAAGACAGTTAAACTGGCCAGAAAGTTCAAATAAAACAAACTGGAGGTGAATTTTTTAAAAATGTTCTATAAAAGAGTGGATTCTGAAGCAGTGATTGCAATAATTCAGTTAATACTCCATTTTCTGAGTTTGAGCATCCTATTCGAGCAGGGCACAAAAAATATAGTTAGACTAATTATGCTATCTCCATCTTTTCCTCTATTCAAATATGTTGTGGGTATAAATATAATCTACAGTGCATATGAGCCTATGCCCAAGGACATTTAAAAAAATATTTTTATTGAGAAATCATCACACACTTACAGTCCATTCAGAGTGTACAATCAATGGCTCACAATATTAACACATAGTTGTGTCTTCATCACCATGGTCATTTTTAGAACATTTACATCACTCCAGAAAAAGAATAAAAAGGAAAAAGAGAAAACTGATTCATCCCATACCCCTCATCCCTCCTTCTCATTGACCACTAGTATTTCAATCTAACCCCATTTTTTTTACCCCTTGTCCCCCCACCATTATTTATTTATTACCCTTATTTTTTACTCAGATGCCAAGGACATTTTCATATTACAATGTAATAATAATGTTTAAAATATTATTAAAATGAGAATTTTGTGTATCATATATTTTTCACATATTAGGCAAGATTATAGCAGAAGCTTGAAATTTTGAAGTGATGGCTTATCAAATTCATCCTGCTACGTTTAGTGCAGTAGTTAATGGTTAAATTTTATTTACAAATGAAAAATCTTAGACAGATATAAGACTAGATGTAATATCAAATCAGCAGGCATAATCCAAGACTCTCCTGAACAAACCCACAAATACAGCGTTTCTAGTTAGGAGTAAAATCAGGGAATATGGCTTAAGGAAGCCAAAGGAAGTGAGAGTCCTAAGTAACAGAGTTTGTCAACAGTGCCAAATATACTAAGAGCTCATGTTAGATGAAGCCTGTTAAGTGCCCCTTTGGCTTAGCTACACAGAGCTCAAAGGTGACCTTAATTAGACAATATTGGAGTAGGTTGTGAAGTGTGAAGGAGCTAATGAAATGGAGAGATATCAGATAAATATTTCAAGAAGTTTGGCTGTAAATGGGAAGAGATATAAAGTAGTAATTGGCAGAATATATGGGTCCTAGAAGGGTTTTTAAAAGATGGATGAGACTTGAATAGGTTGTATATCTGTAATAATAGGGAAGCAAAAGAAAGGGAGACATTGATAACAAAAGGAGAAATCAAGAGCAAAACATGGACAAGGGCTCCAGAGCACAAGTGTATAGTTGAAACTAATTTTCAGAAATTTTGGACACTATAAAAATTCACTTTTAATTGTGTGAAGCAAGCCTAAAATGAATTAAAACCAACAGAAATAACAAGAAAAAGTGAAATTACAAAGGGGGGATAATATAATAAGTTATGAAGATTAGCCTTCAGTAGTTGGAAATGAATTTCATTATAAAATGCATTAAATAAATGAGAAAATATTAAGATGTGATCATGGCAGTAATAGGCTTTAAGATGTATGAAATGTTAAAATAAGATCAGAATTTTCAAGTGGAAGATGAGTGACCATCCTTAGAGATGCAAACTATTCATGGAAACTTTAACAGAGATTTTTTAACATCTTCAAATAAATATAATCCTTGCTCAATATAATAGGCTCTCATTATTGTTTTAAAACTCAATAAAATTCGGCTTCAAATATTTTTATGGGGACTAAAATTCAGCTTCAAATATTTTTATGGGGACTAAAATTCTGTATAATAATTTTTACAGTTTCTGAATAAGAACTTCTGCAAGTCTGCTAGGCTTGACTAACAATTATTTTTAGCCTTGTAAACTACTGAAACTGCTATGTATATAGATACAATTAAAAATGCTTTTATTTAAAAACTTTAGTTTAATTCAGCCATTCTTCATTTTTCACCTAACAATGTAACTTTTTAAAGGTGAAGTTTATTGCCTGCATTTGGCTGTGTCACTCCATCCCTTCATTATTTATGCCACTAGCGGAAAGAAATCAATATCTGTTTATATGTTATAGCTGATAAAAATAAAGTTTCTTCATTATTAAGTGTATGATGCAGTGATTCTAGTAAAAACCTAAAATAAGGGATTCTAAACTCTATTATAAAACATGACTTTTTTATTGTTTAGCAATACAAACATCAGTCCATGTGTTTCTTTTTATTTCATCGCGGCATGTGACACTGAAGGAGATCAATTTCTCCATACTCACGGAGAAAAATTTCATAAACCTAACAATCATCACCCCATAGTATTTTAGCAATACCATTCACAGTTACAAATACATATTTTTAATTTTACTACTTATTTCACCCAATGGGTCAAACACTTTAAATGACTCACTTTGCTCACCAACAGAGTAAGTAAAAATATTTTAACTGACCCATACTTGTAGTGATGGAAAACTTCCAATGTGGGGCAGAAACTAATATTTTTCTTATGCAATGAAAGAACGCAGGTGAGAGACATTGTACCTGCATGCATATTAAAAATGAGAGATTTGGGAATTGAACATGCCTTTTGGTTGAACTCAATTTTTTAAAATGTGTGATTTCAGTTTAATTACTAAAATAACTCCAAGGAAAGGTAGAATGATGTAAACTAAGGAGTATTTATTGTATTGAATGAGTTTTCATGCTGTGCAGCAGTGAGAGGGGAATCCTAGAGGGAGCCTGGCATACTCTCTGCACTAGGGGAGTTGGAGCTGAGAGTTTGGGGACGTGGCAGCGTTCTGTAGGTCAAAGTACTGGAAAGAGAGCGCCTACACAGAGGCATCTGCAGTGGATCTGTTTTGAGTGTTCAAGAATATGTATGAATCAGTGTATGCCTATAGGAAAACTACATGACTCTAGGGAAGGAACCACCTTAAAAGATGAGGATGTCTTTTATAAGCATGACATGAAATACAGGCATCCAAAAGTAAAGGATTGATGACCTTGTTTACATTATAACTGAACATACTCTGTGTCAAAAAGTCAAAAGCTAAATACCAAACAGATAAAGATGAATACCATACATAACAGAATTGAGTGTCAGTTTTCCTTAATATGCAAAAAGTTATTAAGTAATTAAGAAAAAGGTTACTAAGACAATAGAAATAGAAAAGCTGCAGGGGTATGTGTAATAATGATTACTGCAGTGCTGTTATCATTGAAAAAAGTTTTCTATATTCCATCAAGGAAAAAAATGTGGAATATATTTTGGTAGAGTCATAAAATGGAATATTATTCAGTCAAAACAAACAAACAAGCAACAACAGGGAAAGCCTTATATCCAAAACAGAGACGGTAGCAGGACAGGTTTTTTCAGAAATAAATAAAATGAATGATGATAGTATCTGTGATCTGCTTGTAAAAAGTATAATAAATCAGGGTGCATGAGTGGTGCAGTGGTAGAATGCTCATCTTCCATGTGGGAGACCTGGGTTCGATTCCCGGATCCTGCACCCCCCAAAAAAATTACAATAAATCAGTACTACTTGTATATAACTTAAAAAGAAAGTAAAATTGAAATAAGTCTATGAGTGTACGTATCGATAATTAATAAACATAATAAAGCAATGTTGTAAAGGCCAATAAATATATGAATAGATAGCTATATTACTAAAAACACAAATTGTCAGATTGGTAAAAGTATAAACTGTTGATCAACCTCAGTATTGCCATGATCAATATCAGTGTTATGAAAAACAGTAACACTCAAAGAGTTGGCATTAATATAATTTAACACTTTGGGAAGTCAATCAAATAATGAATATGGAAATTATTTTTAACTAGAAATTCCACCTATAGAAATTTATCATACAGACATAATTCTACAAGTATGCATGGAAGAGAGCATGGATGAAGATTGTCATTGTTTATAATAGTCAAAAAAGAAAAGAACATAACAGACCCTCATAAGTGACTGCCTGCTCTAGTTTGCTAGCTGCCGGAATGCAACACACCAGAGATGGATTGGCTTTTAATAAAAGGGGATTTATTTTGTTAGTTCTTCAGAAGAAAGGCAGCTAACTTTCCACTGAGGTTCTTTCTTATGTGGGAAGGCACAGGATGGTCTCTGCAGGCCTCTCTAGGCCTCTGGGTTCCAACATCCTTCCCCAGGGTGATTTCTTTCTGCATCTCCAAAGGCCTGGGCTGAGCTGCGAGTGCTGAGATGAGGTATGCTGAGCTGCTTGTTGAGCTCTCTCATTTAAGCACCAGCCAATTAAATCAAACATCATTCATTGCAGCAGGCACGCCTCCTAGCCAACTGCGGATGTAATGAGCAACAGATGAGGTTCACATACCATTGGCTCATGTCCACAGCAACAAAACTAGGTGCCTTCACCTGGCCAAATTGACAACTGAATCTAACTACCACACTGCCTAAATAAATTGAGGTTTTGAAAAAATAAATATTCTGCAAGGTTTTGTGCCATCTAGACTTGTCAAATCTCCACCAAAAGACTACCTTGAAATCTGGCATTCAATTAGGGTTCTCTGCCATCGCCACCCGCTCCTGGATCTCTAAGGTCATATGGACTAGTGGTTGCCTGTAAGTCTGTCCTGTCCACCTACCCCTCTCTGTCTCTTTATTCTGTTAACAGGTCAGGCCTGGGGAGAGAGGAAGGAGCTCTCCCATTTTTTTCCTAGTCTCCGAAGTTCTGGTTGTACAATATAGTACTAGACTTGGTAGTTTTTCATTCACATTAATCAAACCTTTTTGAACAGTACCTTTTTAAATCTCTCCTGGAATTATCTGAGGTCAATACTTGAGACCCTGTTGGGTACATATTGTTTGGTGTAACAAAAGCGTACTGCTGAATGCCAGGCTGGGTATAGGAGGTAGTAAATCAGATAACTCTGTAGTAAAATTACAGCTCCCAGAGTCTGAGCTTGAATTCCAGCTATTCCACTAAGAGGAGTGGCCTTGGGAAAATTACCTAATTTCTTTAAAACTCTTTTTTTTTTTTTCATTTCTAAGTAAAACAGATAATATATCTTCCATTAATCTATCCTGAGGATTATATGAGAAGATGAATGTAATGTACCAACCAGAGATCTAGGCCATTAGTATTGGAAGGCAACATGTATTAAGTGCTAATCATGTATCAGATATTCTAAACACTCTAAATGAACTAATTTTGTCTTTACAATAGTCTTCAATAGAGACTATTAGATAAGTGTGTATATGTGTGTGTGTAAATTGCTTGTAATAGTGTCCAGAACAGGACAAATGCTATATAAATGTTTGCATTATTATCATTATCAGCCTAATTTTAAAGGTGAGGGAACCGAGAGGTTAAATATTGAAGGCTGGCATATCTAATCAGGAATTCAGCTTGGATTTAAACTCAGGCAGTGTGATTTTAGAACTTTTTATTTTAGTTTTATCACTTAAATACCTTTGAGTAAATATTACCTACTATTGTTATTGCTTGAATAATTCTACATGTTTAAATAAACATATATACTATATGAATATCTGTATATGTACAGATTATATCAAGGAAAACTATACATCAAACCATTATTTTTAAAAATGCAGATGTATGACTTCCAAAATAATTCATTTGTCTTTATCTATGTCTATGACTGTTTATGTGCCTATTTCTGTATCTTCACAGCTATCTTATATATCTAATATATAGGTATATCTATAAATTTGTACATTAAAATTAGCACATTTATTTTAATTTGTAAACTAAAATTAGTATGTGTATTTAAAATTAATTTTAGTTACTTCTCCTCAATAAAAAATATAACTCTTTCTTATGGCTAATGAGTAATAGCAAAAAGTTTGAAACTTGCATCATCAAATAAAATCACTAAATATGCTTTGTGTTTTGAAAACAAATGACTTTGGTGTTTTAGAGGAAATAGTGTTTGCTTGTTTATAGGTATGGAAGAGGATATCTCTAACTGTGTGATAATGTTTTGTTTTTGCTATCTCACCAAATTTAATGATGGTTTTTATCTGCAAGAAGCTGTTTTTCGTATGTTGTGAAAGGATATACTTGGTTCGTTTCCATTTTATTTAGGAGACTCCAGTATTGTTTAATATAAGTATTTGATCTTCTAAAACCCCGTCTCTTTTTTATATCCTCTCCCAAGAGTAGAGACTGCATTCAAATACTGGAATATGCCTCAAATGAAGGACATAACACAGATTAATAGAATCTCTGACTAATGCAGAAAGAACTTCATCTAATGTAACCATGGTTTCATCATCGAACATTTCTATTGTTAGTTCCCTATTCTAGTGGAGAAAGGCAAAACAGCAGGACTTTTGGATATCAAGATAATTTGAATGTAAAATGACAGAATATAAACACGAAAGGAAGATAGCTGAGCTTTATGTGAGTATGGATTTAAATATATATTTTAATTTCCAACAGGTAATATGGATTCCTTTGCCAAAGCGAGATCTCTAATTTAAACTTCTACACGTTTATTATGAAGAATGAAGTGCATGTGAAACATTAAGGCAAACTGTCAGTACTGATGCTTCAATATTGTGATTACAGTTGCTTTCCAGGGGCAGAGATCATTTTGCTTGAATTCCTTTCCTGCAAATTTATTGATCGTATAAGATGATCCCTAAAGTGTGGTGTAAAATGGATAGCTACAATCGATAGATTTGTGATTTATGTAGCTGTTAGAGATATTGTCATAATCTGATTGCTTGGTACAAAGAGATGAAGAAGGCAAACCCTTAAGGAAATCTATTAAAGATGCAAATTACAAAATAGGTTTTTAATGCACTCAATGGCCGGAAAATATCAAGACAAACACAGCTTTCATGTTTTTACCTTTCTTTTAATTGGAAGAAAGTGAATGTTCTTAAAAGGTGTAAAATAACAAGGAACGTTATTACCTTTGGTAAACAATATTATGTGCTATTGAAGTTGAATTGTGTCATTTATAGTGATGAATAGATCTGTGACGTCATTAATTAAATTAATAGTTGTAATGTGAAGTCTAAATTTTAAAGCTTCCAAAGCAAAACCTTCAAAGATAATACATTAATCTAACTTTTATCTGTCAACCAGACAGTGATGGGCACAGAAGAGAAGAGGATATGCTCTTTTCAAAAATTTTGCCCTTAGCCTCATCAAATTTGGTTCAAATAAACAAAAAACTTCTCCTCATCCCACTCCTGCACCCCACCGAATGTTATATCAGAATTCTCAGGGTTTTACAGATTTTAAAACATGCATGCATTCTTTAAACCAAAATGATAATAATGATGATATAATGACCTACTGAAGTAAATAACTTCTTGAAGTACATCTTAGAATTTTTTTAAAGAAATCTTCCCTAACTATTCAGAGATGCAGGTTACAGAAGAAAATGTTTTTGTCCTTGCTTAGATGCTAAATCATTGTATGTAACTAAAAAGTAATTTAATACATATGGCCCTATTTCCTTATAGGTAAAGCTCTATTATTGGTATTAGTAGTAATTTAGCAAGGATTTTTTTGTCTGTTTTTTTAATTGACAACAAGACTAGGGAATACTGTCATAAGTGTTAGAGTTAGAAAATCACAGATGCATTTTTACCTGTACCTAACTTCTATTTACTATTTTATCTGATGGTGGTTCAAAATTTCTGAAGAAAAAGCACTGTATATACACTAAAACATTATATGATTTTATCTTCTACAAAAATAGACATGTACTATCTTGATAAATATATAGAACATTTTTGATTCTATAATAATACATTCATAAGTATATGACTTGTTTTATTTTGTGCGATTTTTGCATTTTAAGTTGAAGTTTTTAAAGAGTAACTTTGCTGTTTACCTTCAAAGGTCTAAACATGAAATTATAGTGGGAGCATGCAGTTTAAAGCTGACATTTAATATGACTACATTTTAATGCATTTTCTTTCACAATAATTAAATTATGATGTATATGGCCAGAATGACTCCTGCTGTGAAAAATTTGCACTACGGTGATATTATTTAAGAATTGATTTATCTTAGAAAACTGACAGCATGATGGATATATCATCATTAACCTTGAAACCAAGATCTCTAATCACCCAAAAGTTAACAAGGAACAAAGGTCACCATCTGAAGGTTATTTTTGATATGATCTAATTTCTAAAGAACAAACTAATTCATTTGACCCCATTCTCCAAGTGATCACAAATAATAATTGTAAATTAGTCTAAACTAAATCACCTAGACCATCTGTATAGTTCCTTTGTCCTTTGATAGGTGAATGACAAAGCGGATATTGACTGCCTATTAACATAGGTAGCCTATTAACCTAGTAGAGTTCCATTACTAGATCTAAATCTGGTTTAGATCTAAACCAGTTGACCAACTTGGCTAATTCCTTCTAAAATGTGTTCTTCCCATGCTGAATGTAGCTTTACACTAAAAGTTTCTCAAATAGAAGACATTAAGCTATCCTGGAGTCTTGAACACCTCTACAGGTGACAGAATGGCAATTAATTATGCCCTTTGAAGGACTTTTAGGTGGAGCTGCAAACTGCAATTTATATATGCCAATGACATTATTTCAGTAAAAAACAAGAAATTAAATATGTATACATATTACTTGACATTTCAGTAAAAAAAAAAATTAAAGATGTATAGATATTATTCTCAAGTAATGTGAGTTTGTAAGACAGTATAGTAAAATTAAAATTTATACACCTATATCAGAATATTGTCATACTCCATCAAATAAATGACAACTTAAGTGATGTCGGAGGGAAAAAGTAAACAAATAAAACTGAGTTCTCAATGCACAGAAGAGCAGTCATGGAAAAGTTATTCAAGTAAACAATTTATCTCTGCATATTTCACTTAAATATAAAAAAGTATTTCACTATTTTTTTCATTCCTTGAAGGGCTGGTTTATTAGTCACTCTGCTGCATTATTACAATGCTATTTCAGCATAGATAACATTTTACCTTTTAAAGTAAAAATAGTGCCTTAAAACAGTTGAAATGGATATTCCTTGTTTGTTTTCATAAGTTACTCTCTGAATTTAACACTTATTATGGTCATTGCTCAAAGAAAGTTTGTTTATTCATTATTGTATCTGCTCTGTCTGCCACAATAAATAATATGTTGGATGAATTAATGATCTATTGCTTTAGATAAATACTATACGAAAAACCTGTAGAATAATGTTCTCTCCAATAACATTTTCTGAAATTAAGTTGATCACCTTTGGATATAAATAGTGTGCATTAATCTTGACTACTGAGATTTCTCTCCTGAAATTGAAACTCAACGTCTATGTATATTCAGAAAATTGGAAATAAAATATGAGTTTTAAACCAGGGGATCTTTTGTACACATCAAAATACACAGAGTCCTGAAATAGTGACATTAATAATATTTTACTATGTGTATTTATCTTTTTAAAAAGAGATTCCATACAGCCTTTTGAGAGAATCAATATTATCCGTAGATAAGGATTTCAGCTAGTGTTAACTTCTCATAAAATGTATTGCCATATGATTGAGGAATCTAACCTGAAGTGCAAAAGGTTAATTCTAGTGTCCTTTCCCCAAAAACAAATATTTAAACTTTTCTTATGCTTACTTTCATTATCTGCTCTAACAAATAATATACTTATATTCTGATAAAGAGATAATGAAGATAACAGTAATAGAAAACATTTTGAAATTTTATTAATAAAATAAATGGTGTGTTCATGGCTTAAATGTTAACTTATGTCCTCTATAACATAGTTATGTCTCTTCAAGATGAGACTTCAGAATTGACAGAATAGAGCAAGGTATAACCATCTATCCAATTATCAGTATCATCCCTGAATTTCATCTGCTCATAAAAATTAGCTTCACTGTGACCTCTAATTTTCATCTATCTCGGCGGCAAATACTAGATTCAGCCTCATTTCTCAGTTCTGGAATTACTGATGCTAATAATAGCTGGTATTTATTTAGCCCCGTGTATGAATTATTTCCATTAATCTTATGATGTAGATACGATTTTATCCCTATTTCACACAAAATAAAATGGGAGTTAAGAGAAAGATTAAATAATTTGTCTAAGGCAGTTTGCACGTGGCAGAGATAGGATTCGAAACCAGGCAATTTGGTTAGAAGATGCCTTTACTACATTTCACTCCCGCAGCAGCCTGCTCACTCAGCACAGGTGTCTTGTCTTGCTCTTGCAAACTGTCAGGGGCTGGAATTCTGCTTCTGTCTACATCTGAGTAAAAACTCAACCTGTTGCTGGACAGATGCCCCCTACCTGTCTACTCGAGTCTCGCGTTTTATGTGTTGATTTGATGATTTAGATGGCTGTGCTTGCTGAAATATTTATGTATAATTTATCCCAGGAGCTCACTGATACATCTTCCTGCCTGTTTCCTGCCTCAAGAACCTCTTTATATCCTAACTTCTCCTTATACTTGCTGAATTGGGAGACTACTATAGTCAGTTATGTGACTTTTAACAATGGCATAGGATAGTGAATCATAGCAGGATAAAGAGAAAGAGAAAAGTGGAGAAATATTTGCAGTTAAAACTCAAGAAAACTTAGTATAATATTAGATACAGAGTCAAAATTCATAGTTAATTAAATAGGGCTTCAAAATTCCGAGACTTTGTTACTGGGAGAATGGAGATGTGAGAAAGAAAAAAAAAGGACACCTGAAAGGAATCAGGGATAAAAAGAAAAGAAATGAATTTAGTTTTGTATACATTATGGTATGTGGCAAAGAAGAAACATAAAAAGAGAGATATCTTTGATATAATTATTTCATGGTTATGTATTTAGTTGTCCATTGTGCAAGTTTTTTTTTTTAACATTTTTCACTTTTCATACTGAGAGACACGTTGGAGGGAAGGTAATAGGTGTTCTGGAAGTTCATAGTAAATTTAATTATAATTATCAGACTAAAGCATAGATTGAAATCTAATTTTGCCAATTTAATAGCCACTTCATTTCAAATTGAATGTGCTCTAGTTAATTGTTAATAAATTAAAAAATCTATAAACTAAGGCAGAATCTGCTCTGCAGATATATCCTCTCACTAACAAAAGACTTTCAATACTAAATTAAAAGATACCTTTAACAATTTTCTATTTGTGCCCTAATAACTTTGGAGTGAAGTTAAAAAATTAGTTCAGAAGTTTCAGATTAATGGTGCTTAAGTTTTGATGGCAGGTCATTTTTAAGGAGTTTTAATGAGGTTACCTTATTTTAGAATTCGGTTTTACTAGGAAACAGCAGTTTGAGGAGGAAATTATGAGATTTATTCCTGATAATTTGTGTAGGAAAATTAATATAGTTAATACTTGTAACATTTAAAATATTTGAGGAATTAATGCATTTGTATTTTTAGAGTGCAAAGGATATTATTCTTTGCTTCCTTTTGCGACTCTTCTCTTCGTTTGAGTTTTTTAAATTAGAACATTGACACCCAAGTGACAGTAATTATTTTAAAAGAGATTTATATTCTTTGGTATGTCTAAAAATGGACTGCCTTCAGGTTCTGAAAAGATTTATAAGTCACTACTGTAGTTTTGTGGGTTTTTATTTAAAAATATTTATTCCAGATTGTTTTCTTAGCAATGTTATTAAAATGTGGAAGCATTTTAATAGTCATAAAATGCCATATATAATAATCTAAAGATGCAACGAGAACAGAAAAAGTAGTCTGGTAATGAAGAAATGCATTTTGTATCTAAGCTTCTTCATTACTTAACATGAACAGATACAGAGGTTATATCTGCTATTATAGATGTCTTCATATATACATACAATCTCTCTAGTTAGGTGATTCCTCTTACTATTTAACCCTTTCTCCGCTTCCTCCATGCTCAAAATAGATTCTGCATATTTTCTCAAACCATTTACTCATACTCTTCTTTCCTAAGGTAACTCATAAAGAGCAGTTAAAGCCAATTTATGACGCACCTTCTTTGAGAATAATATTGGTTTGGTATTGCATAACATTTCACTGGATTATACCTTCTCTTTTTCATGATCAAGTCTATTGTGATTTTGTCTCATTTTCTCCCTGAGGTCCAAAAGAGAGCTGCCTGAATTTTCAGTTTTGCATGTTTCATCTTAGTTAGTATAATGTCATTACTCCAAATTACTTGTTTGGGGGAAAATAAAATACTAGATGCAGCCCTTCCTATACACTGGCTTATATAGGATGGAGAACAGGGAAACACTTGAAAATGGCATAAGTATGCAAAGAATACTGATTTGCGAACTTATTAGGCAAGGCATGGTTTTAAAAAGTATATTTATGTATTAGGTTGAAGGACCAGCAATTTCTTGGATCTGTGGTTAGAGGGAGAGTCATGGCAAATCTGTGTGATGATTCTTCATGTTTCTGCTAGGCTATGGCACACTTAGCTCACGTTCTATTCTACAGAAGGAGGTACGAAAAGCATGGCAACAGGTGGGGATTTATAATTGTCTTCAGGGAGGATAATGAATAATAAGAAAGAGTACTACAATAATAAAATATACATCAGTGTGTCTTTTTTTTTTTTTACATGGGCAGGCACCGGGAATCGAATCTGGGTCCTCTGGCGTCGCAGGCAAGCATTCCTGCCTGCTGAGCCACACCACAGTGTGTCTTATAGTGAGGTAATAAGATGTGTTTTCCTGTCCAAAACAAAATCAGTGACAATAAGGTATTGTCATCATATATTAATTCAGGTCTGTTTATATTGTAAAGATTATACATATATTGTATAGTACTAATGGGCACCTAATATTTTATAGAGAGCTCTGGTTATTAATTAGGCTGTATCTCTAGTTGCCTTAAGAATCTGGTATTATAGATTCTTGTCTCAAAGAAATGCAGCTATGCATATAGGCAAATTGTACATCAAATTTCAGGGGGGGTCTGGAACTTTCTAAAGGCCACCTGTGCCAGTTTGAATCAGATGCAGACCCCAGAAAAGTCATGTCCTTTAATCCTCATTCAAATATTGCTGGGTTGGAGCTTTTTGATTGTTTCCATGGAGATGTGACCCACCCAATTGTGGATGGTAACTTTTGATTAGATAGTTTCCATGGGGATGTACCTCCACCCATTCAAGATGGGGATCTTACTGGAGCCCTTTCAAAGGGAATCATTTTGGAAAAAGCTTGAGAGCCCACAAAGCCAGAGACCTTTGGAGATGAAGAGGGAAAATGCCCGTGGGGGAGCTTCATGAAACAAGAAGCCTGGAGAGAAAGCTTGCAGACCCCACCATGTTCACCATATGCCCTTCCAGTTGAGAGAGAAATCTTTTTTTTTTTTTTTTTAATTTGCATATGGGCAGGAGGCACCAGGGATCGAACTCCAGACCTCCAGCACGGCAGGTCGGAGCTCTGCCTGCTGAGCCACGGCAGCCGCCCGAGAGAGAAATCTTGACTGTCATTGGCCTTCTTGAACCAAGGTATATTTCCCTGGATGCCTTAGATTGTATATTTTTATAGCTTTGCTTTGATCTGGACATTTCCATGGCCTCAGAAGTGTAATAAATTCCCCTTTGTAAAAGCCATTCCGTTTCTGGTATATCACATTCTGGCAGCTTGCAAGCTAGGACACCACCTAAGGACCACTTAGAGCCCTATTGACTCCCAAGATAAGAACTTCTATTATCTCTTTAAGCCTACTTCCATCTCTTTCACATCATTAACAGTTACATTCCTTGGTTAACCACGATTTCCACTTAAGCACCTCCTTAATACTCCTAAAGCCACTGTGGCTTCTACAATCATCACATCACTAAAACACCCTTCGTTAAATATTCTTGTAATATCTTGATCCTAAGTCCAAAGGTTCTTCTTTAATTCTTATATTACTTGATTTCTAAGGAATATTTAAATATTGTCACCAGTCACTCCTTCTTGCAATACTTGCTCTTTCCTTAGTAGCCATGACATATACGCTCCTATAATTCCCCCATTGTGTCTGCCTGTTTCTTCTTAGAGCCATTTCTTGAATGTTAAAAATATGAATTCCTTGGGGTTCTTAAGGTCTGTCCTCTTCTCTATACTTTCATTGCCAATGTTGTTCCCTTCCATAGTTTCTAATATAACTAATGATTTCCACCCATTTATCTTCAGCCCAGGTTTCTCATTTGGTAGATTTATATTTTCAGCTTCTCTTGAATATCTCTAACTGGATGGCCCACAATCAGGTAACAAAATCCATTGTGATCAAAACTGAATTTGTTTTCTTTCAACCCAAATGTATTCCTCTGTTTCAAATACCAATAATTGTGGCTCAAACACTATATTATCTTGCCTACAGGTTTCTTAGTTGTCTTTCAGCTTTAGTGCCGCCCCTTCAAAAATAATCTACTGTCCTTGATTTAAATATTTACTCAGCTCTCTATTGTCCTTAGGATAAATTTTAAACTGTTTAACAAGATTTGAATGTCTTTTCATGATCTGGTCCCTGCTTAGATTTGCATTCTCTTCTTTTATTCTAAGCCTCTTTTACCAACCACACAATTGCCAAATTGGCACAATTTCCAGTTCCCTATGCAAGCTCCAGTTTATCTGCCTGTGCTTCTTAGAGGTTCATGTTGTTTCGCTCTAACTCCATTTATCTACAAATCAATTTGGTAATTTCTTCCCATACTCATGCCTCGGTTTAGGTATAGCCCTTCAGAAAATCATCTTTGATCTCCCACTAACAGATTAGGTCTTCTTTTCTATGCTTTCTTATCACCTCCAGTATATGTCTTTTTTTTTTTTTTAATTTGCATATGGGCAGGAGGCACCAGGGATCGAACTCCAGACCTCCAGTATATGTCTTTTCATAATAAATGTTACCCCTGACTCCCTATCCAGCTGGCTTCTGGTTGATGTATGAAAATTGATAATTATAAATCAAAATCTTACTTATAAATGCATAATATCATAAAATAACCGATCCTATAACCCCCAAATTAAAGTTGATCAGGAAAGTAATGAAAAGAAAACAAAACACAAATGTATGCCTTAACAAGCATTTATTAATTATAGCAGATGATTAATAAAACAAATTTAATTACATAAAATGTAGGTGTGCATAATTTCAAGATAATCATAGGACAATAATAAGCCTTTATAGTCAGCTTGCTGAGAGAAATGTGCTCTGTCTCTTATTCAAATTCATCCTGGGCCAGTTGTAGTTTAGCACCATTTCATGATGGTTAGCTGCTACAATTTACATTCCTATGAGATGATTTTAGGCTCTTCAGTTAGATGGGATTTCAGCGATTCCCAGGAACATCCAGTTGATTAACTCCTGGTTGGATGATACCTGTTCTGTTGGACCTATCCAGAGAGATGTTACGAGGAAAATATTTGGGGTCTAAGAACCCACGCTTTGCCTCTCTATTTCCCAAGATAAAGTGTCATATGAAATATTACCTTTAAAAAAATGGTAGCTTTCAATTATGTTTCCAGAAAGGTATCCCAGAAAATACTGAATGGAAAGTCTCACAAAACAAATTAAAATGCTTGAATCTCACAGCTTATCAAGCTAATTTCAAACACACAGTGAAGCAGGGAAAAGGCGTGGAACAGGTTAACATGCTTAGAGGAGGGACAGTGTAGAAAGACCATACTACCTGAATCTGGGGAATGTAATGTTTACGTTTTCTCTACCTCTGTCTCTCTCAGCCACGCTCTACTGTCCCCTCTGATGGTGTGATTACAAGCGCCAGAGTTGAGGTTGGAGTTAGAGGTCTACAGGCAAAAGCTACCAAGGGCCAATAACACATTTGTTCTACTTTCAATATTAGATAATAAAATGTGAACTACCTTCTGACCTGTTCACTGGAATACTTGCTCTTGAAGGCTTTACCTGCCAGAATGGGCTGCCTTGAGGTTGCCATGCTGTGAGAAAGTCCAGGTTATCATGCTGTGAATAATATCCAGGTTATTCAGCAACAGTCACATGGAGAATCCATAAAACCATTGTTTCAGTTTGCTAATGCTGCCGGAATGCAATCTACCAGAAATGGATTGGCAATTATAAAGGGGATTTATTAAGATATAGGTTGACATTTCTAAGGCCATAAAGATGTCCAAACTAAGACATCCAGAGGAAGATACCTTGACTCAAGAAAGGCCGATGTCCGTCACATGGGAAGGCACAAGGCTGGCATCTACATCTTCTTCTGGCTTCTGGTTTCAAATGGCTCCCTCAGCCCCTGTGGATTCTTCTGGTTTCTGGCTTTCTTAGCATCTCATGGGAAGGCACATGGTGACATCTGCTGAGCTCTGCATCTCCAGACATTTGTGTCTAGGCATCTTCTGTCAGCACTCCAAGCATCTTCAGTGCTCCCAGAATTTCCAAATGTCTATGTCTATGTTGTTTCTGGTTCCTGTCTAGATTCTGTCAGCTCTCTCAGCTTCTGGTGTCTCCTGAGGCTTCTGCATTTCCTAATCTGTGCCTGCATCTACATCTACGTAGGCAAGTGCTTTCTCCCAAATCTCTCACCTTTCAAAGGATTCAGTAAACTAATCAAGACTCACCTTGAATGGGCAGTCACATCTCTATCTAATCAAAAAGTCACACCAAAAATTGGGCATGCCACATTGCTATAGAGATAATCTAATCAAAAGGCCACACCCGCAACTGAGTTGGTCAATTTCCATGGGAACAATCTAATCAAAAGTTCCATCCTAAACAATAGGTCTGGCCCCAGAAGGTTGGCTCAGGATTGAAAACAGAAAATGGATTTTCCGGGGTGCATAACAGTTTCAAACTAGCACAACAAAGTAAAAGAGAGAAGAGGTCTAGGCAAAAAATCACATGAGAAATTCCAAACCAACCCAGAAGAGCCATTCTAAAATTCCCGACCCACTGACACCATGAAAAGTAATAAAATGAATTTTGTTGTTTTGTATTACTAAGTTTTGGTGTAATTTGTAGATACCAGAACATCTACCATTTCTCCAGCTGGTCTTGACCTCTCTGCTATGTTTCATCCCTCCATATTCATGAGCAATGAATTTGAGTCCTCTCCCATTTTAGATTGGGAGCTGGTCAGAAAGCCAGAGCCAATTGCTAAAGGCATTATATCTGTCACTTTGAAGGGATTTTTCTACATGGCTTCATTTGTCTAGGACTTCTTAGAATTACCTTAATTAATTTGGGATTGAAGATGTCTTCTATTCATAGTATGCCTTTTTAATGAATGCATTTGTAGTCTTCATTGCTCTCTTAATCTTTAAAATATATTTAAAATGAGAGTTAACCATTTCAGATATTTTTGTTGTTTAATTTACTACCCATGACTGTTTTCACATGTCTTTGAATGATGACCAGCAAGGAAAAGATTATTTTTTCCAATAATTTCTAACCCAAAGAACAGCAGCAGAGGAATCACTGACCTTAATTTTATCCAGTGTGTTCACATTGCCAATTAATTCAGTTAAATGTTGCATTGATACCAGTAATGTCAATGATCAATGTAATTAGCTATCCATAAATAAGTATAAGTCATTTTCTGGAAGCCATGTGAAAGAAGTGGTAAAGCAGGTATCACAAGTCAGGCAGGATCTTCTCAACTGCTTCAGAAATTTCAGCTGGAAAACACAGGAATTAATGCCTCTGAGTTTTTTTTTTTTCATCTATAAGATTGATAAAATGTTGGACTAGGTCTCTGTTCTAGTTTGCTAGCTGCCAGAATGCAATATACCAGAAACATAATGGCTTTTAAAAAGGGGAATTTAATGAGTTGCTAGTTTGCAGTTCTAAGGCTGAAAAAATGTCTCAATTAAAACAAGTCTATTGAAATGTCCAGTCAAAGGCATCCAGGGAGAGATACCTTGGTTCAAGAAGGCCAATGAAGTTCAGGGTTTCTCTCTCAAGTGGAAGAGCACATGGCGAACACAGTCAGAGTTTTTCTTTCATGTGGAAAGGCACATGGTGTACACGGTCAGGGTTCCTCTCTTGTCTGGAAGGGTACATGGTGAACATGGCGTCATCTGCTAGCCTCTCCTGGCTTCCTGTTTCATGAAGCTCCCCGGGAGGCGTTTTCCTTGTTCATCTCCAAAGGTCACTGGCTCGTGGACTTTCTGCTTTGTGGTGCTGCAGCATTCTCTGCTCTCTCCGAATCTCCAATCTCCAAAATGTTTCCTCTTTTATAAGACTTCAGAAACTAATCAAGGCCCACCCGAATTGTTGGAGACAAGTCGTCACCTAATCCATTTTAACAACCACTCTCGATTACATCAAATCTCCGGGGAGATGATCTAATTACAGTTTCAAAAACACAATGCTGAATAGGGATTAGGAGACACGGCTGCCTTTACGAAATGGGATTAGGATTAAAACATGGTTTTCTAAGGGACACACATCCTTTCAAACCAGCACAGTCTCACAGCAGAAAATGCTAGTACTCTTTCCTGTAATTATAAAGTGTGAGTTTCACAACTGGAGCAGAGGAAAACATGAAAACCTTTTAAATGTGAAATATTAGAATAAACCTCTTTTCCAGTTAAGAAACAAATGTTGAATATATTTAAAATCTTTCTCTTCCCTCAGTTTAATATCAGATTTCACAGTGATCTAAAGAGAAACATGAAATTGACTTTTTTCCTAAGAAACTCTTTTTCCATTAGAAAGAAGAAACAGTTGTTTCAGAAGCCATCCCTAATTTATTTTTCAGTGCCCTAGTACTGCTCTTAGATTTGCTGACAGATAGCTCTGAATGATGCAAAATAAAATTCTCTGAACCTTATCTTCTCTTATCATATTTTAACTTCAAAAACAGCTAACAATTTGAGCCCTTCTAGAACACTAAAATATTCTTAGTTTTAGGTTGAAATCTTAGTGAATATTTGTCAAATTAATAGATATTACAGTAATGCCATACGAATATAGGATGAAGGCTGATTAATGTAGCCTTTTCACCACTATTTATCTTATGAAAAATGATGCTTACACATTTGTGTGTAGGCACATGAGTCAGCCATGATCTGCTTGGTATGGTTTTCACGTTCTGAGTTTTCCTTTCTTAGACAGGTAAAAAGAGTAATGCAAAGTATGATCATAATAAGAAACATGAAGCCTACATAATAAGCAGGACTTACTATTTGTGATAGAATTGATATTAAAGTTATGAATATTGGTTCCAATTAATTTCTTTTAATCTACTTTTTTAAATTTATGAACTACAGGTGGCTTAAACATAACATATTTTCTACATATTTTTTATTTCCACTGTTACCTACTCAAATAATGTGTGGAAGAAAGTGGCTAAGTGTTCTTCAAAAATCTCTTACCTCTTCTTCTGGCCTTAGGACTAGACTATTGTGGTGGATTGAATTATGTATCCCCATTTAGAAATGTTCTTGGTTTTCATCCACATTCGTGTGGCTGTGAACCCACTGCAAGTAAGATCTCTTGAAGACATTATGTAAGTGAAGGAGTCACCCAATTGAATGAGTTTGAGAATTAATCTGGATTAGTGGAGTTCTTTTTAAGTAGAAGAAATTCAGACATAGACAAAGAAAACCGTGTGGAGCAGCCAGAACCCCAAAGCCGACAGAAGCTGGAAGTCAGCAGAATTCGGAAGGGAAAGTGGGGGGTGGGAGGTGAGCATCACCAGGGGATTTAAGAACCAAGGGATCCAGGGATTGCATGCCAGCCAGAATGCCACCAGATGAAGCATGCCTTCTAGCCTCTGAAATGTGACCCAATAAGTTCCTTTTGTTTAAACCAAAACCAGTTTGTGGTATTTTTGAAAGCAGCCTATCAAACTAAAACAGCTACTCTCCCAGCCTCTCTTATAATTTGATATTGACACATTGGAAGTTCTTACCAGTGGAATGTGGGAAAGGGTGTGTCATTTTTAAACCAAAGATTTTAGGAAGTGGGTGTGCTTCTCCCACCCTCTCTTTTCCGTCCCACTATCTGGGTGCAGAACCCAAGGGGATGGCGGGGCCCAGAAATGAAAGGGGCCTGAATTGCTGTGGAATGAAAGTAGCCCACTGACCAGTATTCACCTTGGAATATTGAGAAAGTGAAAAATCAATGGGGCCTGAATTGCTGTGGAATGAAAGTAGCCCACTGACCAGTATTCACCTTGGAATATTGAGAAAGTGAAAAATCAATTTCTATTGGGTTTGACTTTTGAGAAATTTTGGATCATTTGGTTGCCTACCCTAAATAATACAATGCGACAATATTGGATGACTGTTTCTTGTTGCACAGAATAAAACAAAAATCCTTACTTCCACAAGATTATTGATAACTTGTGCAATGAGTTTTTTTCTACCATCTATACATAAATCCATCTCAAATTTGAAATTCAACGGTTAGCATAAATATGGAAACTGTCATTTAGTTATTTTTAACAAAGTTAAACATAAACTGTTTTGAATATAGGCAAATTGCTTTTTCCCAATGGGTAACAATATAGTTGAAATGAAGTTATATTAAGGTCAACATGTCTTCTAGGGCTAATATTACTTGCTTTCTTTTTTGCATTAAAATTATCTTTGTACTTAAATGACAAATAGGACCATTTCCTAAATCTTTGTTATTGTTATAGCTCATGTTTAACTATTCATCCCTTTTGGCAGTTTTGTTTTTATATGAGCAAACTTTGTTTTTGCAAACAAAACTACCTTGATTTAAATAAAGCCAGTATTTATTATTATTATTATTCTGTGATATTTTCAGGTTAATGAGAGTAGTTATGTGATGACCTCCATCCACTTAAAGGAGTATTTAAAGAAAAGGCTGATACTTAAAATAAACTGTGTAAGAGAAGCATATGGTGCGGTGCCTGTCATACTTTCTGCCTCTATGAACTAATTCCTTTCACTGATATTAGGCTAAGACCAGTGAAAAACGTGGCTCCAACTTCTCCTGTCCAAGCCTAGAGATTATATAGGGGCTAAGATCTCACATCTTGATTATTGATCCTGATACATCAAAAACTAGTAGAAGCAGATAATAACCTTAATATGGAAATTGGTTTTATATTTGTATGAGACTTTCTGCCTTGAGTGCAAAATATTCATCAGCTCTTTCTCCTATTCTGTGTTTATTTTGTTCCCCAATGAATCCAGAGTTACTTAAGTAGCAGTTCTCAAAGTGGGATCCTTGACTAGCAATATCAGCATCACCTGGGAACTTACTAGAAATGCAAATTTTGGACACCCGCCCCCCCCATACACACAGACCTAAGGGATCAGAAACTCTGGGGAAGGAGCCTAGCAATTTGTGTTTTACTTGTTCCCTGCTGATATTGCATGCTCATTTGAGACCCGCTGAACTCCAGGAACTGCTGTAGGAGGTGATTTTTCTTTCCTTTTCTCCTGTAAATTGGATCACTTAATGTCTTCTGCCAAATTGCTTCTTAGAAAATGACTTTCTCAATTGTGTTAAGGATATGTTGCTTACACTCCTTGCAGTGATGTTATGGGAGAAAATGGATAGACTCTAAGCTGAGAGTGGTTGGGAAGACTATAACTTCTTGCCAAAATCTTCCTTATTTTATGACTATTTCCAGCCTTCCATATCAAATTCCTCCTTTGAAATCAGCAATGGAGTTGTATTTAAACTACCTTGTGCCAACTGCATGTCGTGATCATTTTTAAAATTAAGCTTTTGATATGTAAATATGAGTTAGGCACATCAAAAATCTTCTTGGAAATGGTAAGACAACATCTCAGCCCGCACTTGGCAAATATTGATTGCTAAGGAAACTGGAACCAAGGTTTAATATGGAAAAATAATCTGGTGGGAAGTAACATCACAGCTGTCTTTAAAAAAATGATGGAAGTCTCTTATTTATAAGGGGCATTTTATGTCTCCTGTAGAATTCCAGAGAGGGAAAGTTATAAGAAGTGATTACAGTACTAATTCTTGTCAATTGAGCGGACTGCCTTAGGAATAATGAGTTTCCTGTGGCTAAGGATATTTAAGCCACATCAAATGGTGGTTAAACTGGGTGGTCTGGATCCTTGTTACTCATACTGTGGACCTCCCTTGGAGTTGTTAGAAATACAGAATCCCAACGTCCTGGTGGATCAAAATTCACAATTTAACAAGATCCAAGGGCGAGCCACATGCACATTACGTTTGAGAAGTACTGTTCCAATTGACATCTAATGGATCTTCATATTATACTTATATTTATCTCAACTTTTATAGGATTATGTTGTGCTGCAGGATTTGAATGAACTGTTGAAGAGAGTAAATACATAAGCTTGATCTCACATGCCCACTATAGGGTCAAATTTGCTACCTCAGAAACAAATATTATTTCTTGAATATTTTATTTTTAAATGAGCTTGCATTTGAGTATTATTTCTTTAGATAGCCTTGGACTCTTTCTTTTACCCCAAAGTAAAACAAACCTTTTGGGTTTCTAAAGATAATTGCACTACCCTCAAGTTATGCCCAGTGTTGAACCTTTCTCCCAATTCCTTCATGCTTGCTCTTTTCATTTTCATTGAAACCAGGATAGATGATTCCTTCATGAACCCACCTTACGGTAGGTACGGGTATTGTCTCCTCTTTCCTCTTCAGTCCTGGTGGGTCTGTATGAATGGACAGCAGCGGCAGAAAGAAAGGATAATAGGTAAAGGGATGTGTGGGTACAGGGGGAACAGGAATGCGATGAAGACAGCACACACTGCTCAAAGCCGTCATTTGCTCGGACAGCGACTAGTTATTCCAATCGCGCAACCCTCAGACAATCCAGTAGTGGAGAAGAGCTGGAGCTCTAACGAGAAGTGACAGTGGTCGCCACACCCTAGACCATCTCAGGTCCCTACAACATGACTAGCAGAGAGAAGGAAGCTGCTTAAAGAAATGACAAGCACGGAAAGCCAGAGAGCCAGGAGGTGCCCAAGTGCACTCCCTTACCCACCAACGCGGGCGTACACTCGCTCTTCTGTAAGGACCTTTGTGTGGGAGAAGCCCAGGCAGGATAGAGCACACCCCCATCCCACTCCGGTCCATCCCGGGCCCTCCCTCGCCCTAGCTGGAGGCACTGGGCCCCGCGCGAGCCCCAGCAGCCTTGGAGCCGCCGCGCGGGAGTCGCGAGTACCCGCGAGCGCGTGTGCGTGAGGAGGAGAGCAAAGACGTGATTACTTCAGAATTTATTTAAGGGCCGGTGGAAACCACTGCAGCAGCTTCCAGGGGAAGCCCTCGTTCTAGAGGAAGAGGAGGTGGAGGCGGCCGGGGAGGAGGAGCGGGAGACGGAGGAGGAGGCGCAGCGGCCGCGAGAGCGCCCGGGAAGTGCGGGAAGGCGCCGTAGCGTCCTCGCCGGCTCCCAGCAGGTGGGTTCTCCCGGCCGGCGGAAGCCAGCCTAGACGCCAGCCAAGAGGCTGGGAGGAGAAACTGGGAGTCGGGGCGCGCCCGGTGGCCTTTCCCGAGCAGCGCCTCCTTTAAGTGAAACGAGACACCCTGGCACCGCAACGGGCAGGGGGCCCGAAGCGGACCTGTCCTGCTTCTCGCGTCCTTGGGGACGCCTCTCCCTTTTCGCTTCCCGGCCCCCAGGGTTAGCCAGAAACTCCGAGGGGCTCGGACTCGGGGGCCGGCTGGAGAACTTCCCTTCCACACACTCCTCGCGCTTTCCCCCCAAAGCCCACGTGGCCCGGAACGCTCCCGGGTGGCCCGCCCGAGGAGAGGGGGGAGCGCCGGCGCTCGGTTAAGTTTCTGAAAGTCAAGCCTAGTCCCCAGGTTCCGGGCTCCCCACCGCCGGGCTCCAGCTGCACGCGCCGAGCTGCGGCTGCTCCGGCAAAGCGGCCGCTGCTGCTTTAAGAGCCGCCTCCCCCCCCACCCCCCACCCCCCGCAACCCCTTGACAATGGTCTGAGCCGAGCTCTGCTTCCCAGAGCAAAATTTGTAATATGCCATTTTTCCTATGGACGTTTCTCCTTTTGGCTGTTGACGAAGCTGCGGGAAGATGCCGAGTTGCCGCCACGCCAGCGAGCCGGGGCACGTTCCGGGAGGGCGCCGGGGCGTGCGTGTCTCTCAGCCGCCTTTCTCCTCCCGTTGCTAGGGCAATGGTCCAGGAGGGCCGGGTGTGAGCCTCCCCTCTCGGCAAGCCGGAGACTGCGGTTCTCGTGGATCAGTTGAAGAAGCTGGACCCGAGCAGACATTAGGTACAGAAACTGTTC